>JH153834.1:4190-22298 GCA_000226015.1 Mnemiopsis leidyi | reverse complement strand
TACTTCCTCTTTTTTGTCTTTGATGAGCTGTGTAAATGATATTCCCACGTGCTCAGAAAAGGGATCTGTTCGAATAATACCTGATGCTTCAATTGGAGAGAGGCAGGGTAAATCTTCCTCTTCTGATACAGACGACATAGCTGTCAATAAACAATAAATTTAACAAAACAATAAATTTAAAGACAGAAAAATTAACACTTATTTGAATCGAAGTATTGTACCAAATGAAACGCTCATGTTTCAGTGACTATTTGTAAGCTTTCGAACATACACTGTGTTCATGGTCACACTGAAAATATAATTATGTCTATCACAATAAGTAGCACACTATAAAAGTCTAAACTGCACACAAAAATGTTACGATTCAATTCAATTATCAACACACTGCAACACAATAATCACTCGGTACTAACTACGATCAATGTAAATACACTATACACTATATATAACACTTATTTATATTTTGGCCAGATCTTTATTATAACTATATATAGGTCTGTTAGGTTAAGTTTTCCCATATGATTGACAACCACTTTATTCAACCACTATATTCAAATGTTCTGGGTGATATTATATATTGATAAAACATTAAATTGAACTTTCCATAATTTAAATTACTATTTAGTACCATAGTAGGTTAAAAAGAGAGTGGGTCGCAGTGGCGTAACATTGTAGGCCTAGCCAATATGGCGCCCCTCAGTGACGAAAATGCGCCCCTTACTGGTTGAAAAAAGTTATTAAACCAAACACGCAATTTTGCTAGTCGTGCAGTTAATCTTGCAAAATTTTACCATACTTAATACTTTTTACACTACTATTATACAAATAATTTGAGGATACTCTGTATAGATGGGTTTGTGCATTGCAAGAGGAGCTTACTAACGTTACCCACCTCCTTGTACAGTATATTGTGATTAGCATGAGTTTACTCAAAGTTATGTGTATCACTTGCTTCACTCAAAATTTTATCACAGGGCGACCGGGGCATCGTTACGCCTCTGGTGGGTTGACCCAGCATCGAGTGCAGGCACCAGGCATCATGATGCGCTGTGCCATACATCCATCGACACCCACACAAGGCAGAAGGATGCATACTCAACAGAGTGCATTGATAAGCTGCGCACAGCGGCGTAACGATGCCCCGGCCACCCCGGCTACGCCGAGGGGCGCCGTCATCAGGGGGCGCCAAATTGTCTTAAAAAATATGGGACAATTTTGCAAGATTAACTGCGCGACTAGCAAAATCGCGTGTTTGGTTTAATAACTTCACTATTTATTTAGATTTTTCGGCCATTTTTTCACAAATTGCTTCAAGTAAGCCCTTACGCCAGGGGCGCCAATTAGGGGCGCATTTTCATCGCCGAGGGGCGCCATATTGGCTAGACCTACTACGTTACGCCACTGGCTGCGCAAATGACATAAACAATCATACAACATAACAAATTAAATATTAAGACAAATATTAGGACATGTTTACATGTGATGTCATCACTGAAGGGGGAGGGGTACTGTATTTAATCTGTATTCATGATCAACATACGAGCAAATTTACTTTGGCTTGAAGCAGGGGGGCCGACTATGGTGATGCCATCATGGTTAGGAGGGTTTGTTATGATGACTTCACCTAACCAGGTGGCAGGTGGTTACGCAAGCTACACGCGCAGCTGCTACGGCGCAGCTAAATAAGCCACCTCTGGTGGTGCAGACAAAGCGTGCAATATGATATGGCTCTGGTTAGAGCAAATGATGACGAGTGATGATAGAGGGGAGTAGATAGATATGTCGCAATTTCGGTACTTTGGCTTGAAGCAGGGGGAGCCCAACTGTGAGGATGTCATAGTGGTAAGGGGGTTTGTTATGACGACGAGTGATGATAGAGGAGGAGATAGAACATAGAAATGACACATAAATGATGAATCGCTCATGGTGGGACATTTGCAGAGACAGACACTCTTGTCGCGGTGATACCCGACTCACGCAGCTAAAGCTGAACGAGATCGTTAGAACGGTAGACGGATATCATCTCGTCAACAGACACTCCCAACAAGAGTCCGTCCCCCTGTGCGCCAAGAAGAAAAACAACAAATTCAAAGGGCTTTAGGTTGCATAGCTAAAAACAAGGTTGCAGTAAGCTTAGAACAAACAGTCATTCAATACCAGCCTCGGCCTTGTTGAACAGTAAGCTCAAAAGTGCAAACAGTCAATTAATATCAAAAAATCAATATGAGCCCCATGTGTCATTCCCAGCTAGCGGTCAGGAAAATATGAAATTATTTATTTATATAACCACTAAGACAAAACAGAGTTATTTCTATTTAATTTATTTGAAAAATGAAATAAATTTAAGTTTAAAATTTAAGTTTAAAATTCAATTCATATACATATACTTGATAACTAGAAAACAAAGACAATACACAAAATTATCAAAATGGTATAAAATGGTATGAATGATGAATGCTGCTATATTTAGACTTAATTATATGATTACATAAAAACCTAGCCTTCCACTTTGTTCTTATCGTATATCATTGCTAAACACGTAAATCCCTGTGCGAGCTTACCGTTCACCTAACCAGGTTGGGCTAACCAAAGCCCTTTTGCGCGCGTCGCATAAGCACCTGGTTTATCTCACATTGTGACCCTTTTCAAAAAATTTTTCTCCGGGGGGTTGTAGGTTGATAACCTACTGTCGCGGCCATCACGCGCTGTCACGCATTTCTGGCCTGGCGAATTTCGAATTTCGAAGAAATTCTAGACGCGCATCGCCCGTTGAACCTGGTGAAGAACTTTTTTATTTCCTCCCTGCACTCAAACTGCGCGGCAGCGAAGCTGAAAATTGAAAATGGGTCGCAACGCAAATGATTGCTAAACCAACATAGCCCTGTGGCTCGCTCAGCGCGCGGCGCGCGCCCTATCGGGAGTTTTTGCGTCGCGTGTCTGTCCTAATTTAATTTCGCGCTTCACTTTACCCATAACCAGGTGCTTACGCCGCGCGTGGCCGTTGCTGCTACCCCTCTGCTGCTACACGTACACCTCAGCTCTGGTGGCGCGCGCGCAATAGGGCTAGGCTTTGGTTAAAGCACTTTCGCGCTAAGCTCGCACAGAGATATACGTGTTTAGCAAACTACAGAGGATAGCAAAAGCAGGTCATAATTTAATGGTAAATAGTTGTTAGAAGTTGCCTGACCTGCTGCCGCGAAGCGGCAGCGAGGCTGCCGCCCCGTATTTGAAAATTAAAAATGGGCCGCAACGCAACGCAAGTAAATAGTTTAGGCAAAATTTATCATTTATTGAATTCGGTAATATAGGAATCCGCGATCGAAGTGTTTTATATAGTTTTAGTAAGTTAGGGAGTTTATGTTATTAGGTTGGAGTAGTCTAAGAAAAGCTTCAATAATGAAACACAGATCAAGCTTTGAATAATCTTTCACAAAAATAGACAACCGGTTTCGAGATGTTACATAAAGATGTTAAATGTCATAATCTCGTCCTCAGGTCCTCCTCGAAAGACTTACTCCTCAATAAATGTATTTAATTTGTAGTGTTGAAATAGTTTAAAACTAGCAATGATATACGATAAAAACGAAGTGGAAGGCTAGGTTTTTATGTATTTATATAATATGTAATTAAGTCCAAATATAGCAGCATTCATCATTCATACCATTTTATTAATAGTCCAAATATATCGGCATTATATTATAACGATATAAGATTTAGTTAATGATCAAAGATTGAGTACTTGGACATGGAAATCGATAAAACTAGGACTGCACTGTAAATACTAATGAATCGAATCTTAATTTAATGAAATACTACTTAAAGTGATATGCATTAAAAAGATAACTTTGTGTATTGTCTTTGTTTTCTAGTTATTAAGTATATGTGTATGAACTGAATTTTAAACCTAAAATTTATTTGTTTTGTAAGATTTGTTATATACTATAAACAGAAATTGCTAAATTGATATGTAATTCAACTATCAAGGTGCTTACGCACACTTTGCGCAAAAGGGCTGTGGTTAGAGCAGATGTTTTGTACCATATTTATGTACCATTGATCTTAATAGTGTTATAATTACAGGATAAATAAATAAATAATAAATAAATAAGGCTGAAGATGTAATGAAGCGTTCTAACTCCTCACACGCGTGTGTTTTATTAGCTCGACCTTTTCTGCCTGCAAAATTCGGGATAATTTCTTATGGTCAGAGCAAATATGTTATATTTTTATTTGTATGTTGTTGCTATCTTCTCTATATTTTTATTTTTATGTTCTTTATCTACTCTATATATTGATAATAAATAAATAAATAAATAAAATAGAAATAACTCTGTTTGTCCTAGTGGTTATATAAATAAATGATTTGATATTTTCTGACCGCTAGCTTGGAATGACACATGGGGCTCATATTGATTTTTTGATATTAATTGACTGTTTGTACTTTTGGGGTTACTGTTCAACAAGGCCGAGGCAGGTATTGATTGACTGTTTGTTCTAAGCTTACTGCAACCTTGTTTTTAGCTATGCGCATTTACTAAAATGCTCATTGTAGCCTATATTTTTATAGCATTTCATCATCATCATAGCTATGCAACCTAAAGCCTTTTGTACAGTGATCTTGGCGCACAGGTGGACAGACTCTTGTTGGGAGTGTCTGTCTCTGCTAATGTCCGAGCATGAGGGATTCATCAATTTTGCGGCATTTCTGTGTTCTATCTCCTCCCCTCTATCATCACTCGTCGTATTCAGTGGCGTAACGTAGTAGGTCTAGCCAATATGGCGCCCCTCAGCGATAAAAATGCGCCCCTGATTGGCGCCCCTGGTGTAAGGGCTTACTTGAAGCAATTTGTAAAAAAAAGGCCGAAAAATCTAAATAAATAGTGAAGTTATTAAACCAAACACGCGATTTTGCTAGTCGCGCAGTTAATCTTGCAAAATTGTCCCATATTTTTTATGACGATTTGGCGCCCCCTGATGACGGCGCCCCCCGGCGTAGCCGGGGTGGCTGGGGCATCGTTACGCCGCTGGTCGTATTAACAAACGCCCTTACCACTATGACATCATCACAGTTGGGCTCCCCCTGCTTCAAGCCAAAGTACCAAAATTGCGACATATCTATCTACTCCCCTCTATCATCACTCATCATTTGCTCTAACCAGAGCCCTATTGCACGCTTTGCCCGCACCACCAGAGGTTATGTTGTATGATTGTTTATGTCATTTGTGCAGCTTAGCAATGCACTCTGTTTAGTATGCATCCTTCTGCCATGTGTGGGTGTTGATGGATGAATGCGCACAGCGCATCATAATGCCTGGTGCCTGCACTCAATGTGGGTCAACCTACCAGCGGTGTAACGATGCCCCGGTCGCCCTGTTATAAAAAGTATGAGACAATTTTGCAAGATTAACTGCACGACTAGCAAAATTGCGTGTTTGGTTTAATAGCTTTTTTCAGCCACTAAGGGGCGCATTTTCGTCGCTGAGGGGCGCCATATTGGCTAGGCCTACAATGTTATGCCACTGCAACCCACTCTCTTTTTAACCTACTATTCGAGTGTGAGAATGAGGTATATTTATGATTAAATTTATAAAATCCTACAGGTAATTAAATTTGTTGTTTTTCTTTGATTGTATCAAGTTGGTTGTCGATTGTCAACATGGGTGCTTCCTTCTTTGCCATCATTAGTTGATGTATATATCTCATTGTGTTCAGTTTGTATTTGACCCTTTTTGATGTTGGAGTCAATTGTCTTAACTTTTTTATCACAGAAAGATTTCAGTTGATTGGCCACAATCTCTTTATCTCCATTTGGAGCTTTATTTGCTCCATATGTGCCCCTTGGATCAGTTTAAAATGAACTGAGCCAAAATGATCTCTTGCCTAATCATATCATACTTAACATAAAGCCAGGTTTCTACCAAGAATTGCGTCCATTTTAAAATCTCACCTTTGATAATTGATACATGCTTTCAAGTCAAGAACAAAGATTTTAAAAGTAAGATGGTACTAAAATGGATTTAAATTACAGATAGTTCAATTCAATGTTTTATCAATATATAATATCGCCCAGAACATTTGAATATAGTGGTTGAATAAAGTGGTTGCCAATCATATGGGAAAACTTAACCTTACAGACCTATATATAGTTATAATAAAGATCTGGCCAAAATATAAATAAGTGTTAATTTTTCTGTCTTTAAATTTATTGTTTTGTTTAAAAATTTATTGTTTATTGACAGCTATGTCGTCTGTATCAGAAGAGGAAGATTTACCCTGCCTCTCTCCAATTGAAGCATCAGGTATTATTCGAACAGATCCCTTTTCTGAGCACGTGGGAATATCATTTACACAGCTCATCAAAGACAAAAAAGAGGAAGTAAGTACACTTAGAGTTTTAATTTGTATTCGAATTTTGAACAATTCTTGTGACTGATTTTATTAGTATTTGTTGTTATCAGTATTAACGAACATTAAGAGTATTCATGAAAATCATTAGTATTTATGAAAATTGATGTGGCTATTGAAATTTACCAAATCTTATGAAAGTATTTCTTTTAGACTGAAAGATATGATATATACAAAGAATTGGAAGAATTCAAGTTAGATGACTTTACAGAGGAAGCTGACAATGAGAATGAGGGTGAAAGTCAAAGTAGTCAGATAAATAATACAATCAGTGTGAGTGAAATTGATTAAATGGTGTAGCTCTTTTAAGGTGCTTGCATTTGTCCACTAATCTGCAGATAACAGCCATAAGATAAACTGAGTGATTATAGTTATAGTTAAAAAAAGCACATAGTATTTTACGGTTTATGAACACTCTAGGATATTTTCTTTTGTACTCTATTTTATTTCTCTAGGACCTCCTTAAGTATCTTTGAATGTATGATATTGCCTTCTTATAAGGCTGGGTTAAATTTTAAAAACTCTTTTCATATTATGATTAGAGTTAACGAAAATTGAATTACAGCGAGAGGTGGTAGCATATGGTACAAAGTACCTTACTGGTTATGACACACTTCCGGAGCTGATCTACCCAGAGGAGGTGTTAGAACTAGTGGATCCTGGTACTCTCCCTGATCTCCTTGTCCTCCTTCCTTGGGGACCTTTCTTGAAGGAGTCCTTCAGATCTGCTGCTCACTATCAGGTTCCCACAAAGTCAATTAATGTATTTTACTTCATTTAAAGGAAAATAAATAGAAGAGTAAAGAATCGGACTTTACACAGCAATACATACACTTAAAAGGATAATTCAATGATGCACAAATCAGAAATTGCTCTGACTCTTTAATCTTTCCCATATGTCAAAACTTACAAGTGTTTTCGATCTATCTCACATGATACAATTCAGGTGTGGTTGTTTGGTCTGGTGTGTTACTGCCAGGACAGGGAGGTCAGTAAACAAGCTACTTTCCTCCTCCTCTCCGAATTAGAAAGCAGTCCCGGAGGAGATAACTACTGCCCCACACCTGAAGATATCATCAACATGTTCGAGGATTATGGTACGTTTTCCTGGATAAATTGGATATAATCCAGCCATTACGTAGGTATAGTTATACCGTATAGTTTAACAGTAATATTATAAGAAATTTATTTTATTTAGTAGCTTGACAATCATTAGATAACGTGCTTGAAGTATTCTAACGGCCCAATTGATTCAGGAGCTACAGAGACACAAGACCTAATCAAAATATACGACATTCCTGAGCGCCCTTCCTATTTGGACAATATCCAGAATGCTTTGAAAGTATATGGATGTGCTGTAAGGAATGGAGAGAATGCTGATTTAGATAGCACTCTAGCAGTCGTCAAAATGGTAAAAAGTATATATGTTTTTTATTCGTCTTTAATTAAGTTAAGGTAAAACTGAAATTCGATTATTTTCAAGTTATAAATCTGTGAAGAACTGAAGGCCTAATTGTAAATTCTCAACAGATTGTGAGACTCTGTCAGGACAGGTATTTGACTACCAGCTTAGATTTCGCTGACATCAGCAATATCCTTTCCAACATCTTTGATGGGTTAAGTGAGTAAAATATTTAAAAGTAACATGTTGATCTTTCCTTAGTTTAGTCATTGATTAATAAGAGACAAACCAAGGCGAATGATGCCCTGCCTAAATTTAATAACTACAATCTCTACAAACCTTGCAAATTGAACAATTATCCAGTTTACCCTAGTAAATATCTGAAACTCAGGCAGTTTTACTATCCAGTTTACCCTAGTAAATATCTGAAACTCAGGCAGTTTTACTATCCAGTTTACCCTAGTAAATATCTGAAACTCAGGCAGTTTTACTATCCAGTTTACCCTAGTAAATTTCTGAAACTCAGGCAGTTTTACAAGTGTGGAGATAGATAAGATATCCTTCATGATAGCTGGTGAAGTACGCAGCATGCTTGTAGCTCCTGCTCTATGTCAGGTTCGTTATAATTTCATCTTTTAGAGTTGAATTAACGTGAGGCAGATGGATGCGATGTAGATAATGCCTCCCACAATTACAAATCACTTTTTCTTCAAAAAGATCGTTAACTGCAACTTCTCTTATCCACATTAACCTTACAAATACTGTACATACTGTACTGATATAGGGTATAGACTTACGTGTCGCTATCAGGTGATCCGGTCAGGAAATCCCCGATGTCACCTGATCCTGGAACAAGTCACAATGCTCCTCCTGGCGCAGTACGGTGGAATGCAGCCAGACCAGGAGATCAGGAAGGACATGGAGCGTCCTCAGCTCCACGACATCATCAGGAAAATAGTAGACTTGTCGGTAGACTCCCGGAACTGGGAGGAGTTCACAGCCATGTGTACTATCCTGGACTATCACGTGTCTCAGGCGGTCCTGGACAAGGACCAGCTGTCCGAGGCGCAGGCCGCGCTGCGCAGTTTGTACTCGTCCATCAACGAGAAACAGGAGGATAGACTGAGCAAGGTTAAGACTAAGATTTTAGCAATTGAGGCGCTCGTGTTGAAGAGAGTTCAGATGGGAGCGGACGCTCTGACGACTTTTTAGGAAATGTACATCTGTTGATTTTTTGCTTTTAAACTTGAGTATTTGTTTTAATTTCACATAGATTGTTGGCGTGTTCAGCTATTATTTTTATTAAATGGTTGACTTTAGAACGATTTGTTATGATGGCAAGTGTAGCAGTCGTCACATGGAGATACATAACAATATATAATGTGCATTCAGCATTGGCAGCATCAGTATAATAATAAAACGAAGCTGTAATTTAACACTTTTTGGCTACTATGTGACCTATTTCAGGGTTCTCTCTAAAAATGCATACTTTCTTAAGTTCTCAGACGAATCTTCAAGTGATATGATGAACTTAATTATTTTTAACACGGTAGACTGTTCTAAAATTCTCAATTTTGCAAACAATGTTAAATCTTTTTTAGTAGGTGAACGAGAGTTCTGCCACCAGCCGCTGGGTTCGGACCGCGTCCCTATTAAGAATTAAGAAACTGTTTCATCCTTGAAAAGAGGGACGCAGATCTGCATCTATCTATTTATTTGTACATTTATTTCTGTTTTGTATCAAATTTGTTTTAAATTTTATGACTTCTGCTTCAGAATTTTATCATTTTTCAATCGTGGAAGTGTTCGATCAATCGAAGCATTTTATTTCTACTTACTTCCTTCATGATCTAATATCCGCTTCAACAATATCATGCGTTAGTGTGCAGTTGGTTTATTTCTATTTTAATCGTATCTTAAATGTCACTTACATTATTCCGCTTACGACTTATTGTTTGACCAATCTTCTCTCAAGATCACTTTAGTGTTGAATTTCTAAATCATGGTAGGTTTTCGTATAAGCTTCTTATTTTTACAAAAAAGTAATAATATACCACTAAAGAAGCTCTAGCATGATAGATGTAACGCCATCTCTAAAGAAAACTTTCACCTACATAAAGGACAACATACCAGAGGAAGTGTTTCGGAAGTTGTGCGACAAAGTAGGATCAACTTTCCCAGAAATCGGAGTCTCCAGTGAGGACGTCTCAAGACTCTCCAGTAACCTTGGTAACGAATCTGACGAAATTTGTCAGAGAGCTGTGGATGCTATTTATCTCGTGTACAGCAAGGTATCGTACAACACCACCAAGCCCAGTGCAGCGCGCTCTTTCCTCACGCCGCTTATTGGAGAGGTTCACGCAGATTCGTTGTCAGAATGTTGGGGCGAACATGCGGTAGACATTGTGTCCCGACTCAAGAAGAGCAAGACAGAAACAAAGCTGGTTTGGGACAGTTCCGTTTCTATTTCACGGGACGACTGTGCAAAGTTACGGGAGACTGAGGCTGTGCTGCAGGTGGAGGTCGAGCGCGAGGGGAACGCAAAAAATGTCACGTTTGATTTTGAAGGTTTGAAGAAGTTTTATTTGGAGTTGGAGCGCATCCAGTCGGCTATTGATGAGTTGGCTTAAATTGGTTGCTCTGGCAGTCACATTTTGAAGCTTATGATATTTTTGAGAACAGAGTTTTAGTAATTTGTTCAATGAATTTGAACACTTCGTGGAAAAAACGACAACATTAGATTAATGATCAGTTTTCAGCTGTACTAGGCCTTACCAGATTTGCATTTTTTATGTTTTGTGGTTTAATGTTCGTTTGGATGACAAACTATTTATAATAAACGAATTATGATTTTAAGATTTTATGTTTTGTTCTTGTATTGTTTGCTGTTTTGATTTTTCTTTTTTAGGATAACCGTTGCTTTATTGCCGCGTATGTGCCAATTTTCAGTATTAAGCTGTCATCGATCAGCATAGAATTTCTTTACAGCGTTGGATTCACTTCCTTTGTTGGCTATTAGATTCTGTTTCACGATAGATCAAATAAAAACATCCTTCTTTATTCCCATAGTATTTCTTGACCTTCGCACGACGTACGAGCACATTATTGTTAGATTTATACAAATACCAGAAGTTACCAGCATGTACATAGCAAGGTTAAGCTCGTCAGTCCGCACAATGAGCACTAAAGTAGCAGTGGTGCTGTCTGGGTGTGGGGTGTATGACGGTACGGAGGTGCACGAGAGCAGCGCCGTATTGACACACCTCAGCAGACATGGCGCGCAGGCCGCCTGCTTCGCACCTGACAAGGTTAGTTCGGATTTTGTGAAATTATATTATCGTTTTTTTTTCAGATTATCTTACCTCCAAATCATTTTATCACCTCACTATCTCTCAATTATATCAATGACATATGTTTACAGATCTAAAATCTTACTTTCCTTATTTTAGGATCAAATGCACGTGGTGGACCACACTGCGGGAACTGAGATGTCTGAAACAAGAAACGTGTTGAAGGAGTCTGCGAGGATTGCGCGTGGTAAAATAAGCGCTCTCACGGAGTTGCCTGCGGAGGACTTTGATGCTCTCATCGTACCTGGTACAGTGCATCTTTTGTTTCACAATAGATGTTTCGTGTTCTTTTTCAGTGCAGTGATTGTTACAAAGATACGTCACAGCGACGATTTTTTTATTTGTTCTACATTTATTTTTTAGCATACTAGCCATAATTGATTCAGCTTCACTGACTACTTGACTACATTCCGGTCTTTCAGGGGGTTTTGGTGCTGCTAAGAATCTCAGTACGTTCGCGACGCAAGGAGCAGATATGACTGTAGATCCTACTCTCAGCGAGAAAATCAAAGCGTTTCACGCAGCGGGTAAACCTATCGGACTTTGCTGCATTGCTCCTGTTATAGCTGCTAAACTCATTCCTGGAGTCGAAGTTACTATTGGTTAGTCAATAGATTGCACTCTGATAATACCAGCAATAGTGAGTAGATACAGTTAAATTTCTTAGACGAGAAAACTTCATGAAATTGCAGATGTATCTACTCTAAATATACTCTTGACATTTCATTCTACAACAAATCTATAAATATTATCCAGGTAGTGACGTGGATCTGGAGGGTACAGAGACGTGGCCCTACGCTGGAACTGCCGGTGCTATAACCGCTATGGGAGCTAAACACGTCGTCACTGATGTTTCTCAAGCTCACGTAGATAACACCAACAAGGTTTGTACAAGGTTTTGATATTTGTATTCCTTCGTCGTGTATTCTTATTTCTTTGTTGTGTCTGTGTTGTGCTTTGTTACCTCTGCCTTGTCTTGTGTCTGTCTTGTGTCTGTCTTGTGTCTGTCTTGTGTCTGTCTTGTGTCTGTTTTGTGTCCGTCTTGTGTCTTTCTTGTGTTTGTTTTGTGTCTGTGTTGGGTCTGTGTCGTGTCTGTGTTTAAATGTTTGTGTGTGTTCGTCTCTGGATACTTAGACCGTTCATTAGGGATACTTTGGTTTGACATCATTCCTAATTTCTCCTAACAAACCTTTTGTTTAAAAAACCTTAGTCTGAAATATCTAGGGGTAAGGGCTCAGATTGTCCTATATTATTATATTATCAAGTATTATATTTACCACCGATTTCAGGTGGTAACCACAGCTGCATTCATGTGTGAAACAGATATACACAAGATACATGATGGTGTCGGCGTCATGGTCTCAGAGGTCCTTAAACTGGCTAAATGATAGAAAATTTCAAACATGCCTAGTGCTACTTGTAAATTATTTTAGGTTTAATCCAAGTGGTTACTGAGGTAGGACATATCATTTATTAACAATACGGAACTTTTGCTTGTTTACCTCTTATATTTTAAGTGCTTTGTGTGCTTTGTGGTGCACTAAAAATTTTTTCATTGAACAACCAGTAACCCGTGCACTTAGAAAATTATTTATTTATTGTTAAGATTAAATGTTGATTCTAAAACGTTTTTGAATCCACAGAATAATTTTTTAAGTTATTTATTGATAGAATAATTTTTCTCTTACTATTCTTCTCTTACTATTGCCAATTCTAATTCACGTTGAAATACTAGTTATTTCAATAGCTTTGAAAGCAATTTTATAGTTCACTTGTCATGATCATTCCACATAAAGAAATTGAAGTCACATCTGACATAGCAGGTCTCAGTTAGACCCTATCGAGGACTGATGTTGTAGAAAGTTACAATACAAAAATTGAACCAGTAATGTTCACCGCTGAAACACGTCAGGCTGAGATTTAACCGATTGAGCACGACTCAAGATAATTTTCACAATGTGAGGACCTTTGAAAGTTGACAATTTGTTTGAAAAAGACTGTTTTGCCTGGTCCAAGTACCAATAAATCTTGCCCTTCTAATCATATAGAAAGAATACATAATCTCTTTATTGGAAGTCAACTACTTCAACTTTGAGCACCCACTTCACACTTCCTTCAAGCCCTCAGTAGTCTGAAGTGAGGCTGATAGGGTCGACACAGCATTAGAAATAATTCTGCGGTAACAAGTTGGAATTTTTTGTACCATTGTACCAATTCGCCAAAATTTTGGAACAAGCCCTTTTTGGAGGTGTTCCCACCGTACAATTATCTTTAAAATTTTACAATATGTTTCTAACGATCTAAACTACAAGATAACATCGAGAAAAATGGGGTTTGAATCAGTGTTCTAGATATAACTTCAAACACGATAAAATTTCTCGGATTGGGTATGCTGACCTTGAAACAAATCCATTTTGGGGGTATTCCGACCGTACATTTTTTAAAACTTACACAGTATGTTCCTAACGATCTTATTTACAAAGAAATATCGAGAATAGTGGGGCTTCATGAGTTAGTTTTCGACAAATAACTTCAAGCACAGGAAATATCTAGAAATAGGTATGCTGACCATGGAACAAGTCCATTTTGGAGGTGTTCCCACCGTACATTTTTCTATAAACCTTTACAGTATGTTCCTAACGATCTAAACGTTAGGAAAATACTGTGAATATTTAAAGAAAAATGTTACTTGGGAACACCTCCGAAATAAAAACGTGTTTGTTTTGTCCCCTCTTCTTGTACTAAGGATTGTTGAGGAAAGTTTGGTGCGATTATGATGGCAGAAACAGGTCTGAATTCAGAGTTGGAAATTCTATGTTAAATCTTCGGACGGCTATTTCAGGGCACCCCAAAACATAAAAAATTAGTCGAAAGGGCTCCTGGAGGTACCACTAAATGTAAGCGTATTTGTCGGACGCACTGTACAACATTGATATCTTCCGCGCTGTACGAGTGTGCATGCGTCGCATTCAGCATTATCAATAATTAATTATTTGTTATTGCTTTGACGAGATTATATCCGTCTACCGTTGACGAGATTATATCTGTCTACCGTTCTAACGCCAGGAGAGCAGCAAGCTGCGAGTCGGGTAACACCTCGACAAGTCTACCGCTCTAGTATAGCTGCGTGAGTCGGGCATCACCGCGACAATTATTGCTTGCTAAACGTTGCCTAGCCCTGCAGCAGTCTCCGGCGGCGTGGCCACATGGCACGCAACGTGAGACAAATTATTGCTCGGTAACCAGAGCCCTTTTGCGCGCGGCGTAACACAGTAGACAGGCCGCGATTTATTGCGGCCGGGAATGCTTAAATGTAGACCCCATATACTGTAACCGTATCTGCGCGCAGTTCATGACTGAATATTAAATAACCATAACGCATGACTAGACAGTGGACATGCAGGCTGCAAGTTATTGCGCGCGCGGACATTGTCAGACGTTGCCTGACCTGCTGCCGCGAAGCGCGCGGCAGCAAAGCTGCCGCCCCATATTTTCAATTGAAAATTTGATTTGAAAATTGAAAATGGGCCGCAACGCAAGGCAACGCGGACATTGTCGAATTTCGTGCGCGCCGTGAATGCCTGAATGTAGACCCCATATTACACCGTTGCGTTACCGTATTTGCGCGTACCGTAGGTCATATGATCATATTCATCGAATATTGAATAACCACAATGTATAGTACCATGGCTTGCTCTAACCAACGCCTAGCCTAAGCCCTGATTAGGTGAACTGAGCTGCATGGCTGCACTGATGAATTAATGATGATTGATCGATGTTGTGGTGATGTTAACAAATCGATATAATTGATGTTCATGTTATTAACGGGCGATGCGTGTCTAGATTGCCTTGCGTTGCGGCCCATTTTCAATTTTCAAATCAAATTTTCAATTGAAAATACGGGGCGGCAGCTTCGCGCGCGGGGGCTGCCGCTTCGCGGCAGCAGGTCAGGCAACGTCTGACAATGTCTAGACTGTAGACACTAAAATTTTTTCAAAATCGCCAGGCCAGAAATGCGTGAGAGCGCGTGATGGCCGCGACAGTAGGTTATCATCAACCTACAATCATGTTATAATGTATAATTTATTCATGTTAATACCTGTAGTTTTACTATAAACAGGTAGGTGCGTTATACTTATAGCTGATAACTTAATCTAAATCCTAAATTTTAATTATGTGACTCCGTAGCCCGTATGCTATGAACACAGTTCATGGCTGGTCTACCCCTACTCCTCACTCCATGATTTGGCCTGGCTCCCAAAGAAGTAGTGCCAGGTGTCGGTGGATATAGCCCTCTAGTCGCATCTTATGCTTCTGGATTTTCATGGTTGCCTTTTGCAGGTTGCCATCCTGAGCATTAGGTAGGTTCAGAATACCAAAATATGTCCAAATAATTACAGTACAAAGCTAATCTGTTGCTCTCTAGCCCCAATAACCACCAAAAAAATTTTAGGTACGCCCATTTTTGGCATAAATTTTTTCACGTAAAAATCACTAAATCTGTGTTTTCGACATGAAGGAGTTGATTTGAGGCTCTGGAAGTGCCATAGTCAAATATAGAGAACTTGTCACTACTGAAACACAAGAATATATTTTGTGGATGAGACCAGTATATGTTCAACATTTGACAATGAGTTACGGAAGCGAGTTATGCGCCCCACCTCGGCCAAAGCTGTGAATGTCCTTGCTGAATGGCATGTTAAACAAGGAACTGAAGCAGCTGGGTTCCGTCCAGGCTCAATTCTTTACACTCAAGTCAATATGTTCGTTTAATACGTCCTCTTGATCCAATAGTCAAATATAAACGGTAGGAAATGGTTAACTTTAGTCCAAGTCTCTAGGATGTCGAGAAGTTTGGGAAACGGGAACTTGGGATGCAGCGACTTCTGCGCGCAGCTTGCACCTCACTTAGAGGTCTTGCAATGGGGCAACTAGAATATAAGGCCTACTTGGTGGAGGGCAGCGTTCTTGGGCAGAAGAACAATGGACCCCAATGCTGTGGGGCCCAAGTTTGTGAAGCACGACGTTGTGGGGCTTGACGTCATTGGGGCATCGTCCCTGAGGCACAGTGTACTGAGGCAGGAGGTTAGTGGGGCCTGAGGTTGTAGGGCAGGATGTTGTGGGGCACGACGTCACTGGGGCATGACCTCTGCGGCATAGTGTACTGGGGCAGGGGGTCAGTGGGGCACAAGGTCGTGGGGCATGGCGTCCTGTGGCACAATGAAACTGGGTCATTGTCCCTGGGGCAAAGGGTACTGGGTCAGTGGGGCCCGAGGTTGTGGGGCAAGAGTTTGTTGGGCACATCGACACTGGGACAAAATCTCTGGGGCACTATGTTCCGGGGCACGATGTTCTGGGGCAGGACAACGGTCACCCCCAGTCTGCAGTCTCTCTTAAAAAGCACTTGTTGCTCTTATACCCATTACCCGTCTCTCGCAGCTTTAATGTGTGATGTGCGTCTAGAATTTCTCGGAATTGCCTGCCAGCATCTGAAGTCTGCAACAGTAGGTTATACACTTACGATTGCAGCTCAAAGCAAAGGTTTGGGTAGAAACAGCATGGCACCCTCCTGACCAACTTTTGTCCAACTAAAAATTTACTTTAGACCAACAGTTTAAGGTACCGTTTGTACAATTAAAGGCACTTTTTGGAGGGCTGTTTTTTTGACCATGTGCCAAAAGAAGACCAGGCAAACCCAAGTGCTTTTAGTGATATCAGGTTGGAATCCAATCAATTGTGAGAAATTAGAGACTGAAATTAGTAAATTTTCCATAAATTTGTGTTCTAATGGGTAGATGTAGAGATGTAACTTAAGGTAGGTTTTCTAATAGTAGCACACATTAGGTAGTGACAGGTAGTTTTTATTGTAATTTTGAAGGTGATTGAACTACTGATTTACTTATTTATTAAAGTTTTTAGAGTGTTTCAATTAAATTTACCAGATTTATGATTTAATAAAGATTTACCATTTTTTACCATTTGCATAATTGATTTACTAGAATAAAGAAGTTCCTTGAATATTGATAGAGAATGCTCCATAAAAAACTTTTGATACTGTAGGTCATCACTTTAGCTTAATTTCTACCGAAATTCTAGAGCAATGTAAAATTCAAGTCTACAAAGATACAGTTATAATTAGGCTTGCCTTGGCATGATCAAAACTGTCCCTAGGCTGCAGTTGAATTTCTGGACATCAGGCACAAGTGTGTAAAGTTGTAGGTCTAGCCAATAAGCCGCCCCCAGCAGCAAAATGCAGCCCCCAAGTCGCACCACTGGTTTAAGGGCTTTTTGGGAGCAATTTGTGTTAAATATATTAGCAATTCAACTCTATCTAGGCTCTATTACCAGAGCCTTAAATAATCAAAGAATGGGAAATGATGAATAGATTTATTCAAAATAGTTCATTCAAAAATAACAACAGATATGGTTGCACAGCCTAAGGTGTAAGGCCAAGTTTAGCAGGGAAAGAGACATTTGGCCTCTTTATTTCGAAATTGTCAGAGAAATTTGTAATGTTGTCAAAAGAGTTCCCTAGTTTAGTCTGCCCTTTACGGTGCCTATGTCCTACAAGGGACTAATATTGTGCTTTGCTGGAGGGCAACCTCATATGGGGACTTTGTTATTAATTTAGGGTGGGGGGTAAGGCACTGACCATGACCATGACACCCTGAAATTTAGCCCATGGTCAATGGTAAAAAAAATTGACCATGACCATGACACTCTGGAATTTACCCATGGTCAATGGTCAAGAAAATGACCATGACCACTAACAAACGTGAATTCGCCCCATGGTCAAAAATTTTGACCATTTGACCACGGCAATTTGGAAATTTTGGCCATGGTCATGGTCAAAAATTTTTGACCATTTGACCATGACACCCGGACGTAGGCCAAATGGTAAAAAAATCGTAGGTCATCTTACCCCCCCCCCCCTAATTTAGCCTTTTTGAC
>JH153825.1:49230-81420 GCA_000226015.1 Mnemiopsis leidyi | reverse complement strand
CTTAAAAAAACGCGTCATTTGGTATATATGGTAATGGAAACTTTTGGGAACTTTCTGATGAAGTTTTAAATCGAATTGAAAGTGGAAATTATTTGGAGAACAAGTTAAGACATAACAGCTTTCTTCAAGATAACCCATTTGTTGCTAAGAAGAAATTCATTAATATTTATTAGTTTTTAATGCTTTTTATTAAATTTGTTAAATATTTTTAAGGTTTTTGAAATTTTTTGGAGATTATGTGTGATGATGCTGGCATCATTATTTATTATTTATTATTATTTATTAGACTTGAAAATCTTTTAAATTAGATTTGAAAACATTTGAACTTGACAAACTCTTCACCTCTATAGATAACTTGTTCCATGATAACATAACACGCTTATTAATGAAGTTTCTTCTTAAACGGTTGATTTTCGAATCTCTACTTTTTCCTGGCTTACAAACCATAATTATTCAGATCTACCAAACTTTAGAACACCAGCTAACTAGACTGGGATAAGGCATGGCTAGCTTTATCACCTCTCTCTCAGCGAGAGTGGTCAGCTGCAGAATTCAATGATGACATTGTCGCCGTAATTCCTGGCTCTCGCAGCTCAAAGCTGAACGAGAGCTATCGTTTCGTTAGAACGGTAAAGTCAACATTAAGTACTATTATGTTATTATGCTTCATTGCTAGTTGTATTCCAAGCTTGCATTATAATGCGATATGCTCCGGCATTCTGAATTGTAATCTACTACTGTCGCGGCCATCACACGCTCTCAAGCATTTCTTGTCGCGGTGATACCCAAAGGGTAGATGGATATAATCTCCTCAAACACATTTCTGGCTTGGCAAAATTCTGGATGCGCATTGCCTGTTAACATACTGAATACCGGTGCTGGTTCAGTGACACTTCAACTAACTGCCTCACTTCAAATATTAAATATTTCATTCGAATTCAAATCAGTGCCTTAAGGTTGTAAGGTGATCCCATCCTTCACTGGCACCCCATCGTCCATTTTATTGTGCACCTTGCCCTCAAATGTTAAATCTAGACAGCTGTTTATGTTCATCCTTTTTAGACTGAATTGTAAAATCATCCCATTACTTGAAATGAAATGTGTAATTCCAACACCAAATGTAAGATTGTGCTAGGTTAGTAGAATTTTAGAACATTTTTGGAAGATTTTGTGCACCTAATGCTGAGCACCTTCCGACTTCGCGGATTGAGTGATGCACTTAGTCATGCCACTGTACATCATATTGTTTAAATCTCAGGGAAGTTGCCAATATTAATGTGATTTATCTGTCAAACTGCCACTTTCATAACAAATTTGTTTTTCATAAGGCAGCTTGATAAGTTTTTTGAACTGAATCATTTTTTATAAATCTTTTTGGAACTCTTCCACAAACTTAACAATAAACTTGCCCTAGGGATGAAAGGATGCAGTTATGTGTTCATAATTGCTTTCCTCTTATTTCCACAAATATATGCTGCTGGCGTTAAAACTCTATTCGATGAAAATGATGAAGTGATTGTTTACAAAGAAAGTGATTACCAGAAGGGGCTTTACGATGGTGTCAAAGCTCACACTTTCCTCCTGTACTCAAGTTGGTGTGGACATTGCCAAAAGTTTGCTCCTGTTTACAAGTAAGATATTCCTCAAAGTGTATCTGTTTACAAGTAAGATATTCCTCAACGTGTATCTGTTTACAAGTAAGATATTCCTCAACGTGTATCTGTTTACAAGTATTATAAGATGCCCCTGAAAGTGTATCTGCATATCTGTTCTTTTATAAAATAAGCTTTTAAAAAAGCTATTTACTGACTCCAGCTACTGAAATATCCATTAATTTTGCCAAAATTACAAATGTTCAAAATATACAGAAAAGTGTGACAGTAAAGAATACGATAGATTATACTAGATTTATATTTTACATTTAACTGTTTTACATTCCTGACATGTTTCAAAAAGGTTAGTTGATGATTAGGAAAACAAATATCCATATTCATTGTTCATCTTCATTAAATTTTTTTAAATGACTGACTTTTTCAGGGATCTTGCTGAGGCAATAAAAGGCTGGTCCAGTACTGTCCTAGTGACTGGAGTTGACTGTGTTTACGATGTTTCAGTATGTAGGCTCTATAATGTTAGGGGCTATCCGACAATTAGGTTTATTGGTGAGTCAAGAAGAACTGTATAGTTGTCACTGCTTGTAGTTTAACTGAAATTCTTTCCCGACTGACCGACTATACATTTTCCTCCATCTTCTACATTGGTTACAAAGATTTGTTGATTTTTCGCCTTCAATTAATATTATATATTTCCTATAGTTTACTGAGATTAGATTGAATTGGACTAAGTTTATGCAGTAGGTATTTTTTTAAGTATAAATCAAAGTGATCATGTACATCATACAGTTACCTAACTTGTTATTATATATCATTATAAACCGTTTACACCAATGGATCCTCATGAAAATAGTAGTCAATAAAAAACAACACTAACTCATTGTCAATAACTGTCGTTTCCACAATAATTAAGTAATCTATCCATCTCAGGACCGACTACTAATACATCAGACACTGGCATAACTTATGATGGAAATCGGGCTAAAGATGCAATTATTGAATGGATTGCCAATAAGGTTGTCACGTCTTTCATAGTCCCTTTCTTATCTTATCTTAAATTTTGCAAGTTTTAACTTTTATCCCTAAATGTCCTTTTTGCTACTATTTTTTTACAATGCATCCTCAACTGCATCACCAGTTCAATCCATTTTAAACAAAATTCTAAATTCTTTGTTTCAGTTGGCCGAAGTACAAAATCCTCCTGCATCATGGCCAAACCTTCATCCGTTGACAGAGTCAGAGGCAACAGCATACACATCGACAAGTGCAGTCTCCAGACCGAAAATTATCCTTTTTGTGGACAATGAGGTAATGTCGATATTGTGTTAGGTATTGTGCTAGGTTACACATTGTGTTAGGTTACACATTACTTTTTTATCTGTAAATTTTGTATCAGGTACAAGTGGAACTCACAGGTGAAACGAAAGTTTCTGCACAGTGTATGTGCCAACTGCCAAAATATTTGTTTTTAAACCTGTACATTATTAATTAAGATCTCCTTTAACTGTAAAAAACTTAGAATTAGATGACTGCTTCATTAGAAGTTAAAACTTATATCTCCATACATTATACAATTTACATCAACAAGAAACTCTTCTATCCAGAAAGAGGGACGAAAAACAATGCTAGACCTGCAAAGTAATGAAATAAGGTTCGCCCTTGTCAACTCAACAGCAGCTGCAGTGCTCGGTGCTAAATCTCCAGGGATTGGCGTTTTCTCTAAAAACGGTACATTTTTCTATCATGGTAGTGTACAGGTTAAATGTTACAGGTATACAGGTTTTTTAAATGTGATTGTCAGAATTATGGAATATATGGAACAAAATGACATATAAATTATTAATTAATTATCGAATAAGTAATTTGTACTCTATTTGGTTGCAGGGAAACGGAGAAGAAGTATAAACTTTAGTGTAATCGCAAGAAGTAACGAATGCATTCGTTACTTCTTGCGATTACACTAAAGTTTGCACTCTATATATTTTCCCTAGGTAAGATCTCACACATAGCCAACGTCGAATCTGGAGCTGCAGATCTTGAGGCATCTATAAGACAAATCATCGGCAACGAAACTTCCTCAAATACTGAGTTTGAAGTAGAAGATGGCGGAAGAAATCAGGTAAAATAAACTTTATGTTTCTTTAAATAATACCAACAAACAATCATTTGACCATCTTATTTGCAACTCCAAGTAAACATACAGGAGTAAAGATACTTTTGTAACCACACACAGACAAACAAACAAACAAACAAACAAACATAATAACTAGACTGCATTCCTTCAACAGGACGGTTTAGACTTTGTGGACACATCCCTGCAGTACAACGTGTACGAGCTCGACATGCAGAGTGCTATCAACACTGCTCTCTACATGGAGGTATGTTTACATGCACGTTGTAACAATGCACGTTGTGAACATGCACGTTCTGAACATGCACGTTTTTCTGATATCATCTATCAGATTTACCCTCTCATTACGTAATAGTTGATAGTCTTATTTTTACTGATAAGACAGTCATGGAGGCCCAGATTGTTTTTGATTAAACATTGCACGCCGTTAGTTGCCGTTATTCGTGTTCAATGTTTGTCAATACACATGTTAACATGCTCTATATAAGTAGGAACCTGAATGTATTATAATGTACACTGTCTTTGTGTACACTGTTACACACTGTTTAAACTGTATGTATTGTTAAAGTACATCTACGATCTCGTGTAGCGTAAACGTCTAACTAAACACCTGCTATCTGACATGGTTGTGTTGCAATGAGATCTAGTAGAAACAGTACCTTTGTTCGCTTGATGTGCTAAACAGATAACATGGTGTAATTTGATGTGGCTTTTCAGCTTAACACCAACTTTGTAAAATTACTGGGGACGTTTGTTACTTTGTACATCAAATTTAGATACAGGAACGATCAAGCAACTGAAGGAGAAGAAGTGAATCTTTGAAAGATGTTTTAGTTGTTGATGTGAGCTAAGTGTCAGGGGATCTTTACTTAAGGGTCTCCTCTGCGTACGCCAGGGTTTCAGGTTCCTCTCGAGTATTGTGACAGATTGTCCAGAGCAAGACTCGCAACATATACACCCTCTCTGTTGATTTAACAATAACACAATGTCCGGGGACACATCACACACCTCCACAACATAGGACAAAATTATAGTAGTTAGAAATTTTCTGAAAATTTCGAATCTTAGTTTTTCTTAATATTTACTATTGGTTCTTCCAAATTGTTTTTAGAGGTCAATCTATTTCAAGTTGGTCATGTAAGAGCATCTGAAAAGGTATGGGAGAAAAGGCAGGATTAATAGGAATCGAGATATTCGTTTTTAAAACTTTGAAAATTTCCTACACCGCAAAGATTCCGACGGCCATGGCAAACTTCACAAAGTAGAATTTGAAATTTTGTATCCATCCGAGTAACTTGGTAAAGTAATAGTAAAGATGATAGAAGATCCAATATGCTATAATGATACCGTGTATTGTATGACTTCTTACCAAAATGAGTTTAATCAAGACTTATTCCTTATCTGGGGTTGCAATCGTTGTATCGGTACTCTTTTACCCTAAAATATATGTGTGCAATATACACGTGTATACTACACCATGTGTAATACATTTTGTGTATGTACATCCATGCACCAGGAAGTTTTGATAATACTCTAAACACTGTTCGGCCTGCAAAACAAAGAATGTTTTACTCAGTGCAATGTAAATAAAAAATTACCCTCCCTTAGCTTTATAAGAATGTGGTTTTATCCAAAAATAGGACTGTTGTTGGTACTGCACCGTATATCGACCGTCTTGATTAACATTGTGGGTTAATGTTACGGTGCAGTGTACACACATCGCTTTACACTTTGTAAATTAAGTTAGACATATTTTCTGACCTTGATATTTACTGCTACATAATCTTATTATATGAGCTGTGAAGTGCAACACAGCATGATCATGAAATATGATGCAAATTTTGTGCACCTTATTAAAACCTCTATCTGATCCTATACTACACATTACTACAAAGACACGTCAATTTATCCAGAGTTGAGCTAAACTTATGTTTTACGTACTTATGAGCAATTCTATACTCTGGCAATGGACATTCTCAAATTATTTCTAGAAAAGCTCTAATCTTGCATAAACCTACTTTTATTTTGACAATTTCTCTGTTTCCCGCAGGTTGGATTAAAGACAGAGTTTACTGAGAAAGAGTTGGAGGATCTGAATAACTTTATTTCCGTAGTTCGCAGATGTGGGAGTTGGACTCTCGACTACAAGAAACAACTTGGCAGAGTTAGTCTGTCTGTCTGTCTGTCTGTCTGTCTGTCTGTCTGTCTGTCTGTCTGTCTGTCTGTCTGTACGTCTGTCTGTCTGTCTGTCTGTCTGTCTGTCTGTCTGTCTGTACGTCTCTCTCTATATATATCTGTGTGTCTGTCTAACTGTGTTTCTGTTGTATTTCAAACTGCTGTACAATTGCAGATAAAGAAAGGTCTAGACAAAGCCACTACACTGACAAACACAGACTGGGTAGCAGTGATGGAGGACGCAGCAGACGCTGGTTTCCCTAGAAACAGTACGTTTCTGGGCTGTAAAGGAAGTAAACCTACTACACGAGGATATACTTGTGGACTGTGGATCTTATTTCACACAATGTTAACTAGGTCTGTCTGTTTCTATTGCCGTATTGTATTCAGATTTGTAGAGCTGCTAACGCTCAACTATGGCTCAATAAGTCAATATAGTCGGTTTTGTTATGGGGCCTACTATCTCTACTGTTAATTATGCTGATGACTAAACGGGTTTATTGTTTTGTTTAGTTACCGTAGCGACAAGAATGTATGAAGACCTAGTGATAATTCATGTTCACCACTGAGCTTACACTTTTTATATAGTCTACTAAAAACAGTCTACTTACAATAATTACTCATTTAAAATATTAACCTGCTTACACTTCCACGTTATTTCCATTTGCCAGATACGATACGAAATCTTGAACCTTAATTCCCCTAATACCCGGTCTTTAAGCACACGTCTTACTAACTTACTTTACGAACATTTCAGTTGTTACAAGGCATCACCGGGCTCAGTGTCTGTACTGCGCGCCATACACGGTTACGTGGACTCCTTCTTCACGTGCTCCTACTGCAGAAACCACTTCCTCTCCATGTCCGAGCAGATGAGACTGCTCAGTATAACTGACGACCAGACAGCCATATTGGCGTTCTGGGAAGCGCACAACCAAGTAAACCACCGACTCAGCACGGAGGTACACGATCCCTACTTCCCCAAAGTACAGTTCCCTCCACGCTCGCTCTGCGCGAAATGTTCTGATGACGCGGGACAGTTCGACTCGGACCAAGTGTTTGGGTTTCTGATGAAACACTATCGGAGGGTAGAAACTCCCTTCGGAAACACGAGGTTAGTTGAGGGAAATGAAACTGTACAGAGTAATATAGCTGTTGCGTATAAAACTCGAAGTGCGCATAATGTTCGCCATGCAAGTGATTCTCAGGGATTCTATTCGTTTGTCCTGTTTATGTTCTGTGCTGCTGCGGCGTTTGCTCTGTTTATATTATTGAAAAGAAAATTAAGGATTTTTAATTGTAGACGAAATCCAATAATCAGATGTTAGGTTTTAAAAAAGAAGTAATGGGTTTTAATTTTGATTTAACTTATTATTGCAACAAATTTTAACTGATATGAGAAGCAGTGTTCGGTCCCGCTGAGAATTAATATTGCCCAATTTTTATTCCCTGTATTTCTGCATTCTTTAATTCACTAAGATAAAGCATTGTAACCGTATTAACCGTGTTAATACTGCTCTCGCCATTATGTCACCGCAACTGGAAGTTTTTTGTCTATCTTTCCTATTTTGTACAGATTTCATAACTCTGGGTTTTTAGACATAAAATGCTGTCAAATAGTGTATAGTAAGTTGCCTCTTATACAGACCTAAATTACACACTGTTTGTACAAATGATTTGACTTGTGAATCGAAAATACCCTAAATTCGCATATGACTTTAGAGCATTAGAATAGTCATCGTGCATTGTTCGTTAGTCGATCTTCAAGTGTCATTCTTTGTTTTTCCCCTGGCTGTTTTGGAACATAAAAATTGTAAGCTTTCATATCCAGTAATCATTGTTTCATCTTCAAATGATATAGATAATATATTGTTGATAAATCTAGCTTACTTCCCTTTATAAAATCCAAAAACTTCATGTTTTAAAGTTTTAATTCTCCCACCACATTTTAACTATTTAAATACAATTTATTTTCGCACACAAATGTTGTTGATAATGTTACTTGATATCAGATTTTATTGTTATGATCGCTGCAAGAAGTCGTTTACGTATCACGGATTCTAAAATCTGACATTTTATCCCATTTACTACAGTTTTCAAGTGTAATAGTGGCAAACCTCTTCCAATAATGAAAATCTTTTACCTCTCCATTCTGGGACTGGTATTTTTCTGAAAGTTGAATGGTCGACCATAAAGGTCACTTTAAACTTAAAAGCTAGCTTTAAATATCAATGTTTGGTTTATTATGAGGCTCGAAACATTTATTTGATTTACTACATCAACAAATTACATCACCAGAAAACTTCCCTTGAATAGCGGACATTTTAGAAAAAAATTGATCTTACGTAATCATGGCCGAAACCCCTTCTTTAGTAAACCAAGCATTTGGAACTTCTCCCAACCTCTAGTAGCCAATCGGGGGTTAATTACATGTAAACGACCCCTTGCGTGGATATAAAGCACATTTAAAGAACCGTTTATGTTTTGTTGAGTAAAGTTTAATATTTGTTTTCTGCGATGCTGTCATTTCAACAGAATTTAAAGGGGTTTTACTTGTCTCTGTATTGCTGAATTCCACATCGCTCCTCTTTCAGGGTCACTTCAAGACGAAAAAATAAAAAATCAAAGAAGGAAAAAAAGGAAAAGGCAGTGGATGATAATTAATTTACCCTGCAGATGGAAATCTTATTGGTCAAGCACCTGACAGAATCAATATTTCATCTTTCTTTCTCACAATTAGTCGTAATATGTGAATATGGCTTCTTTTCGACAGGATTTTAAAATTTGGACTTTTTTACTTTTGCACATTTGTATACTACGTACGTTTTGTATAATATCTTTGTTGTTAGGGAATAAATCTATAGGCAGCTATTAATGCATTTTGTAATTTTGAAGTCTTTTTGCATCTTAAAGCTTCAATCGAAAGGCAGTTAAAGGCGGTTTACAGTACCGATTTTCATACGTGTCACGATTAATTTTCATTATTGACGGAAGGCGCGATGCTGATACTGACATATACGCGCACGTACTTACCTTTATCGGTGATCATTTTTGTAAATTGTCGATGCGCGCGAGTTATAGTTATACTGTATATTACACGTTGACGAGATGATACCCGTCTACCGTTCAGCTTTAGCTGCGTGAGTCGGGTATCACCGCGACAAAATTTCATTAAATCAATTCAATTTCGCCGCGCGCTTCGCGACAGCAGGTCAGGCAGCATCTGACGAGCCTGTTGCTAAGCCAACATGGCCCTGTGGTTCACGCTGCGCGTGCCCTATTGGGACGCACATAGCTTTTGCAACATATCTTTTACTGTGAATATACGTACTTACTATCTTATTTCGAGCTGCTAGATTCGGAATTAAAACCATAAAATAAATAAAGCAGTTTTGAGTTTCTCCATTTGTCGTGGTGATACCCGACTCAAGCAGCTAAAGCTACCGTTAGAACGGTAGACGCATATAATCTCGTCAATTTCTCCATATAAAGTGGACAGATTACAATCTATGCTATGTGTAGCAATGTATAAAAGTTAAAATCATATGCAACAAATCTGTTATGAAAATCCAGTTCTGAAATCATATCCTTACGTTTTTATTTATTCTGAACCCCCTTACCATGCCATAAATGTCGTTTTGAGTTGTTTGACTTTGTTCGACCCTTATCCGAAGCAAATATCCTCATTCGAAGCGAATATCGTTGTCGCGGTGATTCCCGACTCACGCAGCTAAAGCTGAACGGTAGACGGATATAATCTCGGTAGACGGATATAATCACCTCAAGAATGTCCTCTCCGAAAATAAGATAAAGGCAGGGTGTGTGCTGTTGTACAAGTTTGAGGATCTCTGCAAACTTATTTCTTTTCTGAGATGATGTGAGGGTAGGATTGGTAAAGGGTAGGATTGGTAAAGCTTGGCAGAAAGCTTTTGTGCCAGCTTCTTAATGAAAGCAGTGGCTTTGGGAACGATACTGCTGGTAGTTGACATGACAATAGGAAAGAAGTTTGCCCTTTCCAATTAAGATTAACTGCCCGACTAGCAAAATCTCGTGTTTGGTTTTATAACTTTACTATTTATTTAGATTTTTGGCCATTGTTTCACAAATTGCTCACAGTAAGACTTTACACCATAGGGGCGCCACTAAGGGGTGCATTTTCATCCTTAAGGGGCGCCATATTGGCCAGACCTAAAACATAACGCCACTGAGAGAGTCATCACCTTCCAGTTGGCTGACCGACAACTGGGAACCTGTAAAGTTTAGCTTGTGAAACTAGTAAACATGTAAGCCTGAGAATTTCCCAATTATGACGTTTTTGTTACACCTGTACCCAGGCTTTTACAGTTATACTGAAGGGGCTCCTGGAAGATTCTAGATCTTTTAACGGAGACCCTCCTCATTTAACCCTCAATCACGGTTTCCCGGTCATTCGGCTGAGTCAACCGAAGAAGATTGCATAGGCAAATGCCCTTAGCGCACTCCTCTAGGATTGGCGGAACGTTTCACCGACAACTGGGAATCTCCGGGGATCAGGTTTCAATGAAGTCATCAGAAGTATACTGAACTGTAAAGTGTTGAGATTTAGAGAGATTTAGAAGTAATTCAGATAAATTGATTGAGATAACGCTATTTGACAGAATACTCTTAATGTAGTAAATAATTACATAACAGGAAAATCATCATAGATTACTCATCTCATGGCCAAAGTACTCGGCAACTGCACACAGGTAGTCAACTTTGCAAGAGTACTCTGAGTACCGAGAGCAGATGTTCTTCTTAGATGAGGTTCTTTTCAATGTACTTTGATAAAGCAGGCAAGATGAATTGAATGCGATGCTTTTAGGTTTCATAATTAGGTTTATATACCTTGAGAATCCGTTCCTTAACAGCTGATCAACACACCTTCCATGACATCGATTCACTTGCCACATGCAAGTGATCTATGACATCCGGTCAGATCTCCTCCGGCTCACATTTCACAGATACGTCACTAACAATACGATGTGATCTGACCCCCGTGGGACTGATTAGGCTGTGTGATGTTATCCCCCTGGGTACCCAGATTCCAAAATTCCCAGTTGTCGGCCACCGTTTTTTCTCCAGTCCCTGCGTGGGCTTTACCAACCCCTCAGCTCTCTCCCTAGCACAGGCACATGATCACCGAACTAGGAGCTCATCATAACGTCCCTGTAACCTCTAATGTGCGAGAATTAGTCGCCCTTAAAGTTTGGATAAGCAACTAGCCTATCCCAGGGGATGAGATGGGATTCCCAGCTCATCAATTTTTCTTTCAATGTGTAGCAAAAGATCCCGTCCCACCTGCTAAAACCTGCAGTGAGCATGGACGTGTTAAGTTGTATCTTGTAAGCACTCAAAATGCACGGCTTTTTAAACCCTGTGCTAAACCCCCATTAATTAAGCCAATGTGCACACATACGCCTTAGCCATAAAAACTGTAAAGTGCATTCCAATTTACATGTGTCATTCAGGAATATTGTCAGCTTTCAACAAGAGGTATTTTTATTTAAAAAAATTATATAACTGCCAAAACGAGTGTATATGATGATTGTACAAGGAGTAAATATTTATTAAAGAAACTTGATTTAGAAAACAGTGCATATTCTAAAAGAACCTCCTAAATTTTCGTCCTAATCTCATGATCGTCTCCTTTGTCTTCTTGCTAAACCAAAGATGGACAAAAGGGGAGATAGCTATTGACAAAAGCATTGTTCCATAGACAGCATCCAAAACTATTATGTTCTTGGAATAGAACCAGCTAGGACTGAGTATTGCCGGTATGAATGGCAGAGTAGCCAAGAGCGTGATAACCATGGTAACAATGATTATTGGTGGAAATTGTGGCGTTTTAATTTCAGGATTATCCATTTCAGTAGCTTGTGATCTCAGACCCTTTTTCTTTTTCTTTTTATCTTTATATTTTGAAAGAGATGCATCTTCATCCCCCTGACCTGTGTTAGCTGTAGAGAGAGATGAAACTTGAGTCAATGGCAGATAACGACTTTTTCTTGCCTCATTCCTCTTTTTGTGCTCAATAACTTTTAGTCCTATGAGAAGGAACATGGAAAGGTTTAACAACAAAGGCAACACCAGGACAGTTGAGATCCATGCAACTGCAAAGTAGATGTACTCATCTCCATTGAAGTTACAAAAATTTCTAGCTGTGATCAAATGGTCTCTTATACTTTGCAACCAAAGCATTGGTGAAGAAACCAATGTCACAAATCCAAACGAGGAGGAACACCACAGCAATTGCCTTTTTACTGTTGTCATTTCTAGCTTTCCCACAGGAAAGCGTATGAGAATGAACTTATACATGGTCATCAGAAAGTTTGCCATTGACAAACTACCAATTGCGATCATTGAGAGGAACCATGAAATTATGCACATTGATTCTGTCACATTGCTTAAAATGGCAAATATGGCAGTAGATAAAATCATCATATTTGCCACTGAGTACCAAAGTTGTGTAACATATGCAAAAAGAAGTTCTCTGTTCAAATATGCTATGACAACTTGGCATATGATACCAATAGCAAGTATTCCTGGTGTTACAAAGTACATTATCATTGTAACCTCTAACTTCACTGTCTTTGGCCTTTTTACAATGTCTACAACTGCTTTGGTTAATTTTCCATGTGGTATTTCTGTTGTGGGTTTTGAAGCGTTATGATCTCTTGTATCTGTATCCTCTTCTTGAGTTTTATTAATAGACATGTGATTATTTGATGACTCCTTTGATATGTTTTCTTGGTCACCAATGTTTTTCTCTTCAGTCCTTGTCTCTCTAGATGTAACTACTGGAGGTTTTGTAATGATTTTTGGTTCTTGGGTTTGAGATAAAACCTCTGGTTTGACAAATATGGCGGCTGTGATCACCTGAAAGTTATTGCTTTGTAGTCTAAAATCTTTTCCTAAGATTGCAGATCTTGGATCTTCTTTTTGAGTCCCACCCTGAAAATTTTGTTGATTAAGGAAAATGTTTGAAAAAAAACTATAATTTGATCAAATTTTCAAATCCTTCTGTAGTCAAGAATAATTTTTTAAAACGTCCCTGTTAATTATGTACTAATATTTGAATCAACCATAAAAACAATAAACTTGTGCATGGTTATGGACTGAGACCTTAGCCGATTTGAATTTGAATATTAAATTTGTGACACAGTACAGTATTCCTAAATGATGTTTGGTTTTATACTTACCAAAAGACAGGAGGAGTTTGCCAACAAGAAAATAACTATGATTATTCTGCAGTGAAAATTCATCTTGAATATCATTGGCCATTGCACGAAAAACTCTTCAGTGTCATGTTCAACTCAAAAAATCAGGCAGTCATGTAAGCATTGTCTCAAACTAGAAATGATCATGCAGGCAATAATGTTTATTTTAGGCAAATACTTGTTAAGGAAGTGGTTTACTATATCAAACACCTTACCAAAACAAATCATTAGTGTTTAATTTGGACAACCTAAAAAGCTAGTTCTAGGGGTTGCCCACCCAAAAGCAGTTGCTACATCAATTCAGTTAATTGGCATTGGCCTTTCCTAAAATTTGGAATTGGTATCAGGTTTATTTGAATTTTCGAAGTAACAAAGTAAGAAAGTATCGTCAATAAGAGCTCAAAATTGGAAACTGCTATTTCCATGAGTGAGAATGTTTCCTTGTTTATGGAATAGCATCAGAATTACCCTTCAAAAATTTTGATCACATAAGTTAGGCAATCATCTGTTGGTTCAAAGTTGGAAAAAATTATTCTTAGATGCCTTAGAGGAGCCATTTTATTAGCGAAATTCGAGGTTAACCTCAAATTTCTCAAATAAAAAACAGTAAATCCTTGATAACCTCACTTTGAAAGTTTTTGTTAAAGTTTTCCTAGATGATCCATCAGTATAAAAAGCTACATTGAGTATGTTAACCCCAAAAAATCAACAAAACAAAAAGATAATTGCCTGAAAATAGGCTAAAAATGAATGTCACAAATTGAGACCATTTAAGCTGATATTGATGGTTTTCATTATTTTATTATTTCCATGTTTAAGCATTTATACAATGAATGATTCCAGGTATATGGCTATGATCGAAAATATTGGATAAAATGTCTGAATATGGATGGGGATGTATCTTGGAGCATTTGGAAAATTCTTACCCTCACTTTTGGTTAGTACAACAAAATCCTTACACCCACTTTCGGTTTGAACAACAAGATCCTAACCCTCACTTTCAGTTTATGGGCTGGTGGCATGGTGTTGTGGTTTCCTTCTCGGCTCCCACACAGGAGGTCGGGGGTTCAAATCCCGTATCCGCCAGTCCTAGAGAAGTGCGCTAAAGGCGTTTGCCTATGCAACCTTCTTCAGTCGACTCAGCCGAATGATCGGGAAACGGTGAGGGTTAAATGAGTAGCTGCCCATTGCAGCGAAGTCTCGGGCCATAAAAGTATGGTACACACTACCTTAACCATCACTGGTGTGTATGTATAATTGTACATTCGGCCTCCTGTAATTGGCCGTTACACTTTTGTAACATGTGGCTGTTGGAGTGTCCGAATTAAAATAAGTATGAGATAAAAAAGTTAGTACAATAAAATCCTTGTCCTCACAAAACTGAGCTGCTTAAACACTTTCAGTTTTTTAGTTTTACTGCAGCTCTATTTTATTTCAGTTTACTCAATTTTGATCATAAATGGCTATTCTGGGGAGGGTTCTTAGATCGTTTATATTACGTGATATTGATAAGCCGTGCCTTAATTCTCATCGGTTAAATGTGGTTACATTATACGAAAAATGTGTGACCCTTCAACAAGATAAAAATTTTATTCAGGGGCAATAATAGTGATCCTCATTGGGCTGCTCTCCTACGCACTGTACACCATATTAAAGTTGAGACTGTACCAAATTGCAATCAAGAACATCAACTGCCAGCCCAACAGTAACTTCAGCAACGTGGTGGCTAACCATAGCAACGTCGAGAAAATCGAGGAGAATGGCATAATCTACAAAGATTACACTTGTTAACAAATATTGTCACAAATTTGTGTGCTACTTGATACTTTGGACAAAGTTTTAAAGTAATTTATGTATAGTATTTTGAAGCCGGTTTCAGAAGTTTATAAAGTTAGTTTTCGCTCCCTTTTTAATATGCATTTTATAATACAATGTAAGTTCAGAGTATAAAGATGTATTGTGTATTTCAATTTAAAGGCTTTTTTAGTTTTATTTTATAGAGCTTATCTCAAAAATGATAGGCTGTAGATACTGTAGTTTTGTAAATTTTCATCCCTTCTGGCAAGGGCTCTAGTTCATTCTTTTAGTTTTTAACGTTTTTTGATAATAAATCTTAGTTTCATCAAAAATAAGATTGTTATGTATCTTGTTCTATAACGTGAAGCGGAGCAACTACATGAGATGAACAGTGTATTTAAACAGTTAAAGTACAATAAATTTGATAATCCATCTTAATATATCCATCTAACTATACTACGAAGTTTTAAGAAACCTAGTATTTCAGCAATTCATTATTTGATGGTTTGATGTTACATACGATTAAGCCATGAGCTTAAGAGCATTACATAACATATCGTGAATCTTGGATCTCCTATAATCTGCATGTTTATAGTCTTCTGCATGTTGCATGAACTTAATAATGGTATATTTTAAAGTATTTAGAATATATGCAATATGCATGTATAGTCAATAGTGTACCTCAAATTTATCATTTTATATTATCATTTTATCGTGATGTTTACTTACTTACTAACTACGCATGATTGCATGAAACATTATCTTTATTAAGTTTATCAAGTGCCACTTTATTACCACTAAAATGATTTAGAAGTTTTATTATCATGGAAAAGCTTTTTAGACACAGTAGTTTGAACGACCCTTTTACAAAAAACAAAGCAGCCAAGACACAAACTTCGCTATGAAAAAAAGTTTGTTTCAGAGTTGAATCATAAATTTTGGAACGTCATAATTTTCGCCAGTTGCTGGTAGATGGTAGTTTTTCAAGTTAATGATAATTTTTTAAGTTCCAGTCAATCATAAAAGACTATATTTTTCTATTTGATAAGTACCGTGTACGCAAAGAAAGATGTACTATATATCTAAATGTTCTTTGTAATTCATTATTGTATGATATTAAAACACACCTTCGTAAAACTTAAGTTGTTTTATTCTCCAGTCTGATTGAAAGTGGTGATGAAGTAATCACCTTTGATATATCAAGTTACAGTTTCAAGCATAGCACCGTACCAGTTTGCAAGGCCTTCAAATTTTAGACAAGTGTCTTGGTTTTCCCTTTTTTATTACATAATTTGAAAATATTAAATTAAGACTCATTAAATGCCCTATATATGTATAGAACTTTATGGGTATTGATTTTCGAAATGTAAGAATATATTCTAATCTCCAACTTTACCAAATGAATTTCAGATATTCATTCTTGCACTACAGAGGTAAACCTCCGCCAACTATTCAGGAATGTTAACACAAATACAACTATTCAGGAATGTTAACACAAATACAACTATTCAGGAATGTTAACACAAATACAACTATTCAGGAATGTTAACACAAATACAACTATTCAGCAATGTTAACACAAATACAACTATTCAGCAATGTTAACACAAATACAACTATTCAGGAATGTAAAGAATGTTAGGTAGTTCTCTACTAGACTATCTAGTGGTAGACACTGGGCCTCTTATCCGCAACATAAAGTTCTACAAGTTATCCGACAAGGTTACAACAACAAGAGGAGTTCTGCAAGAGGTCAGGGATGCCTTCACCAGACAGAAGTAAGACAGGGACATTTTGTAGCTTTTGTAGCTTTTTTGTTGATATTTTCAGGGGATGTGTTTTCATGGACATGGTACGGCGGTACTCAACCATGTAAATTGTGATATTTTGAATAAAACTCGTTTATTTACTATTTTGAGAACTTATTTTACTGGTAGTATGCTTTTTACAGAGTATTTTGATTCCATACTTTAGATTGGAGATGCTGCCGATAGAGATAGAAGAGCGAACACCGTCGGACAAAGGTCTACAGTTCGTCCTAGACTTTGCTAAACAAACTGGGGACATTCGCAGTTTATCTAACACTGATTTAGCAGGTTATTTCAACATTCTTATCCTCTTTTTTAGTTAGTAAGTTTCTTCAAACAGCTTAGCTAAGATATTATTCTTTAACAATTTGTTCAATGTTTTACTCACTAAGCAATTGTAAACAACAGTTCTACTTTTTCAGTAATTGCTCTTACATACGATCTAGAGAGTAGTCTAAACGGTACAGAACATTTGAGGAAAAGTCCGGTTAATACAATTAAAGTAAATCAGGGTTTTGGAGATGACCAGATTACAAATCTAGCTGGTAAGAATTACTGTTTTAAAGTTGATTATGTGAAAATGGTATTTGTTCATGATGGCCTGTAAACAAAGAAGCACACGAACGAACAAGCTAACAATAAACAGAAGAGACAAAATAAACTTACAAAAGAAAAACTTAAAAAGAGACTTACAAAAGAAATACTTACAAACATGTCATGTTTCTCCAGGTTTCTACGTCCCTAAATCCCAAACCAGCTCCACAACGTCCCGTACTACCTCCATCAGTACAAATGTAGATACAGACTTGTCCCCGCCCCTCGAGGACGAATCAGTAGAAGACGAATGTGATGAGGACGAGTATGTTGACGATGAGTTTGTTGAGGACGATTTAACCGAAATAATGGACCAATGTGAGTTAGAGGAAGGCTGGACGACTGTGCCAGCCAAGAAGAATGTCAGGAATGAACAGGAAGATGTCATGTCAGCTGACGACATTCTTGTACCTACAGGTTTGATTGTTATGGCATAATTAATGTTTGTTTACATAATCAAACAAACACGTTATTCATCTTCGACATGGCAATGACAGTCAATTTTGAAAATTGACTTTTCTAAAATTCTTTCCGCATATCTAAATTCTTTCCATGTAAAAGCAATAATCTCTCTTGTTCAGACGACGGCATAGAAGCGGACGATGATTACGAATTTGACGACAACGAAGACGACTGGATTACACCCTCCAACATCTCCGAAAAGAAAACAGAATCTCTCGCCTCAATAAAAGTAGGCTGTGCAACCACCGACTTCGCGATGCAAAACTTGCTCCTCCAAATCGGACTTCACGTCATCAGTGTGGATGGCATGGTTATCAAATACGCTAAAACCTACGTGTTGAAATGTCGAGCTTGCTTCACCGTCGTGAAGGATTGTACGAAAATCTTCTGTACGAAGTGCGGAAACAAAACCCTGGAGAAGGTAGCTGTGACGGTGGACGAGGAGGGGGTCACGTGGTATCAGCGACTCAGCAAGAAACCCAGCACTGGGCGAGGAGTGAGGTATTCTCTACCCAAACCTACTGGAGGTCGACAGTCTAACATGCCCTGGATTACACCTGATCAACCTGACAAGGTTCACATGATGTCGGGACGTGTCAAGACTTCTGTTGATGTTATGAGTACAGATTTTGTGAAGTCAGGCAGTCCATTCGGGACTACTAATGTTGATAGCAAAGCGTTTAAGTTTAGATCAAACACGGGAAGAAACGGCAATCCTAATGAGAGGACGAAGCGAACTGGGAACAGGAAAAAGAAGAAAAGATGAGGTATATTTAGTGGGGTTTTACTTTTAATTCGAATTCTGACCATTGATTCAATGAATGCCGCCGATCCGTTTTTTCCAGTAATTTATTACGATCCTGATGTATCGACATGACGTTCAATGAGTTTTATTAATATTTCATTCCGTGGTTTTACTGTTTATTTTATTAAGTACAAGTAGACGTTTATCATGTTGTTAGAAAGTGTAACAGCTAGGTTTTTTGTGTAATTAGTTCGTGAAAATTGTCCATTAACTTAAACTAATAATCACTATTTGCAACTGTGCATCGTAATTTATATCTTTGAAAAGCAATAATTACTGTAACATTAACAACTTTATTTCATATAGGGATAACATGACATCTCTGTCCATCGACACCGCCAATGTAAGTTATTTTACTTTCTTTTATTGATAACATGTACTTTTACAATCAAGTATTCACATCGCTGCATGACAATTGAACGTTACTAAGGGGATACTTGCAGTAACGCGCGGACGCGAATCCTAATATTGCAGTCAAAGAAATTATTAAATCATTTGGTTTGCGCGTCGCGGCAAAAATTTCGCGGCTGATCTCCCCTGTCGGTCACGTCCTCGCCGAAAGGATGTGAGAATGAACAAAAACAACATCCTCATTGTTATTGTCACTTGAGCCCTCCATTACTATTATTTTATCGTTCGGGTTGAACTTTAACAGTGGGCACACCTTAAAGATTAACTGCGACTAGTATTTTCTAAACTAATCTGTCGGACCAGGCGCTATGCAGTATGTAGATTCTTGATGGGTCCCCCGTTTACGCTGAAGTTCCTGATCTTGTTTATTTTTACAGAAGCTGGCCGCCGGGGAGGCGGAGGCAGCGAAACGATCGAAAGACAAAGCCGAACTTCAGGCTATGCCTACTCGTACTTACCTCGACCAAACTGTTGTCCCAATACTCCTTCAAGGTCTTGGTGTTCTTGCCAAGGAAAGGTTTGAAATATAACTTACTTAAAAAGAACATTAGTAAGTTGATAAGGCTGAAACATCCCTAGGACGGTTGATTATAGTTCCATAACAACGGGATATGGAGTAATGTGTTAACAAAACTTTTTATGGGCAACCAGAGTCCTCACACGCTAGTATTCTATGACGTTTGATAGGCGAAGTTAATGTTTGTTTCCTCGGTTTACGTCAGAATTGTTGGAGGGGCTATGGCATTTGATCAATATGAAGCCAGATTCGTCATTTGTGATTCGACCAATCGATTTTAAGAAATACTGTTATGTCTGACCACATGTTTTATCGCTTTATTTCAAACTCTTTCAGACCACCAAACCCTATTGAGTACCTTGCTGCGTTCCTCCTCAAAAACAAACATCTCTACGAGGATTAGAAGATGGGGATTGTACAACAAAATTAGTTCTTCTTTTCTATGATAATATTTTAAGGAAAATCAGACGATTTTTAAATCTGAAAGAAAGTAACAGAACCAAATTTTCCTAGCTGCAATTAGTTTTTAAGGTTGTGTTTTCCGGAAGCGACCCTTTAAGATTATTGGACACAATACAACGATTTATTTATTAAGCTGTTGCAATATTTATTTGCGTTGGTATTTTTGTACAGAGTAAAATGGTGTCCAAAACATTTGATTACCTTTTAAGTAATATACAATATTATCAGTCGATGCTCACAAAATCTTATTTTCTCGCTCTTTTATGTGACTTTTCTAAACAGTGAAAATATGGAGATTTTCATAAATTTCAGAGTTTTAAAAAATTGTATTTAAATACTGACCGTATAAAAGCATTGTTAAGAATAGTAACCACTTTTTCTCAAAATAGTAGTTACCATGGTAACGGCACCAAAGAAAGTAGTCCCTGGAGACCAGATATGTAAATATGATGAAACGTGTGTGTTAGGGAGCGGGCTTCATGTCCATCAGGGGGTTGTGTACTCTACATTGCTGGGTAAGACAATGTACATTGTACAATGTACAGCCAGCAGATTGTATACTCTTTTAAAGCATTGTTAACGATGACTCATTTACTTCTGAAATATTTCAATACTATTGCAATACTCTCTCTTAGAACATATCTAATTCTAACAATTTTAATACCAGAAAATTAGCATTAGATCCATTCATGATGTTCCACAAACATTTAAATTTGTTCTAGAAGTTTAACCTTCTAGGATTCCTAAGGACGGAACAGAAAGGTGAAGTAAAGGAGATCAGTGTGGAGCGAGTAAACACGGACATGACCCTCACAGCTCTGCCAAAATCTAACGACATCGTAACGTGTAAGGTCATTTCGGTCAACCCACGTCAAGTTAAAGTTCTTATCTTGTCGGTCCAGGGAAAGAGACTTCCACAACACTTCAGAGGTACGACGGTTATCCCCATTTCGTTAAGCAATCAATATCTATTATTCTAACTTACATAACAAGAGACGTCAGAATTCTTGGGGAGGAGTTTTTTTCTATCACGTGACGGTGTTTTTATAGCTTGATTGGACGTATCTGGCTTCTTATCGGTTAATCGCTGTCACACGATGAAAATAGTTTGCGACTCCTAGACCCAAGAATTTTCACGTCCATCAACTATAACGAATTAACAATCACTAATTAAAATTCTCTATCAAACTATCTGTTTAGGAATAATCAAGAAGGAGGACATCAGAGCTAAAGAGAAAGACTCAGTTATCGTCTACAAATGTTACCGACCCGGAGACCTTGTCCTAGCCCGAGTAATCTCGATCGGAGATGCTGCGTCCTACTTTCTCTCGACCGCCGAGAACGAGCTAGGAGTGGTATTTGCCCAGAGCAGTGAGGGGGCTGTTAGCATGGTCCCAGTTAGTTGGTGCGAGATGAAGTGTCCTCAAAGTAATACTAGAGAGTACAGGAAAGTCGCTAAAGTTATAGCTAGATGAGGACCGTTGGTGGATGGCGCGCTTATTTTGTTTTGGTTGATTCAAGCTTTTACATGGTACAATCGTTATGCTTGTGTTGTTGGGAATTAAGACGACTTTTCAAAGGATTTACAACTACAATTACAAATAATTAACATCAAATGTAAAGCTTTAGATCAATTTGTTGTCGGTAATACAATATTTATATTTAGATGTCCCCTCTTCCTGATTAAATCAATAGTGGGTGAGTTTCATGCGGCATTGTCTCTATCACCATTAAACTGTATAGTACTAAGTTCAGTATGTGTAGCGATAGGAGTAAGTTCTGTAGGCGGGTTGATAGGTGTAGTAGTAAGGACAGTACCTGTATCCGTAGTTACTGGTCCTTCCAACAGTGCTCCCAGCGCCCGAGGTCGCTGAGTAACATGGTGGGTAGTAGTACCAACCGGGACATCCGTTTCCGCCATTACCACCTGCCCCGCCATCTCCACCGTCACCACCTGCCCCGCCATCTCCACCGTCACCCCCTGGCCCGCCATTACCACCGTAACCTCCTGGGCAACCATTTCCTCCAGAACCAGCGTTACCTCCAGGACCACCATCACCTCCCGGACCACCATCACCTCCTGGTCCTCCATCACCCCCTAGTCCTCCATCACCACCAGGGCCACCTGGACATCCACCAACACCTCCTGGGCTACGAGGTCCACCGGCACCTCCAGGCCCACCTGGACCACCTGGTCCGCCTGGACCACCTGGTCCGCCTGGACCACCATGAACTGGGCAGTATCCTAGACCACTTGGACCTCCGGGTCCACCTGGACCACCAGGGCCTCCTGGACCTCCAGGTCCTCCGGGCCCGAAGGGACATAGGCCGAGTGGACCTCCTGGCCCACCTGGACCTCCTGGCCCACCGGGTCCTCCTGGCCCACCGGGACCGCCCGGACCACCAGGGAAGATGGGTCGACCGTGAGGACAGGTTGGGACTCCGTTGGGCGAGTAAGGGTCGTATGGGCTGCTTCCCGGTCCATACGGACTATATGGTCCGAAAAGATCATCGTCTGGGCGGACAGGCTTTTTACACGTCTTACATTTCCCGTTTGGTGACTTTTTATTCCGTTTTCCAGGTTTTCTTGAGGGCCCACAGCAACCACCGTCATCTGAACTATTTGAAGAAGGTTCACTACTCAGACCAATCGGCTTTCTTCCATTTGGATCGTATGGGCATCTTGGACCCCCGGGACCTCCTGGACCCCCAGGACCTCCTGGACCGCCAGGGCCCCCCTGGACCTCCCGGGCCTCCTGAGGTAGGATCATCTGGGCCGTTTGAACTTCCATCTGATGGATCATCCGATTTTGAACTTGGATCTTTAGGTTTCCTCGGCTTTATACAACAGCAGCATGTACCATCGCTATCAGATGCAGAGTCGTCGGGGTCGTCTCCAGGCTTGCTGCCATTCTTAGGTTTCTTCCCATCCGGGTCGGAACCAGATGAGTCATCCCCTGATTTTTTGGGTTTCTTTCCTTTAGGATCGGAGTCATCTCTGGGTTTCGAACCTTTTTTGGGCTTTTTACCATCTGGGTCTCCTTTCTTAGGTTTCTTCTTGCCGCAGCAGCCAACAGGTTCTGTAGCATCGGAAGGATCACTAGATCCACTTGTTCCTGATGAACCACTTGAGTTTGACGATCCGCTAGTACCACTTGTCGATGTATCTGGCTCACCGTTATCTGGAGAACCACATCTAGGGCATACACCACCGTCCTTTGGACTGTTTGGATCAAGAGGGCCACCAGGGCGGAACGGGTTTCTTGGATCATTAGGGTTGTTAGGATCGTATGGACGGTTTGGGCTGTTTGGATCAAGGGGACCACCCGGACGGAATGGATTTCTTGGATCATTCGGGTCCTTTGGATCATACGGTCTGTTTGGATTGTTTGGATCCAAAGGACCGCCTGGTCTGTACGGATTGTTTTGATCATAAGGATTGAAAGGATCGTACGGTCGGTTAGGGTCATTGGGATCAAGTGGTCCTCCAGGCCTGTACGGATTTCTGCAGTCCGTGTGATCATATGGGTCGTATGGAACATTTGGGTTGTTCGGATCCAATGGGCCACCTGGCCTAAATGGATTGTTCGGATCGTTAGGGTTTTTGGGATCGTATGGGCATTTTGGTCCATTGGGATCAAGTGGTCCTCCTGGCCTGTAAGGGTTTCGTGGATCTTCTGGATCATGTGGGTCATACGGTACATTAGGATTGTTAGGATCAAGTGGACCTCCTGGTCTAAATGGATTGTTCGGATCATTTGGGTTAGCTGGGTTGTATGGGCGGTTGGGATTGTTTGGATCCAGAGGCCCTCCTGGTCGGAATGGATTATTTGGGTCATCCATATCGTAGGGGTCGTAGGGTTTATTTGGATTGTTTGGATCAAGGGGTCCTCCAGGCCTGAATGGATTATTTGGGTTAGTTGGGTCGTATGGGTTGTAAGGTTTTTCAGGATTGTTAGGGTCATAAAGTCCACCTGGACCAAACGGATCTCCTCCGGGACCCCCTGGGCCACCGGGGCCCCCTGGGCCACCAGGACCCCCTGGACCACCAGGACCCCCTGGTCCTCCTGGGCCATGTCGACGACCACAAACCGGGCATCTCTTTGGTTTCTTTCCTCGTCCTCCTGGACCTCCAGGACCTCCCGGGCCTCCTGGACCTCCAGGGCCTCCTGGACCTCCCGGACCTCCTTGACCACCTGGTCCATCAGAATCTGGATCGTTTCCGTCTGATGGCTTTTTTGGTTTTCCCTTCTTGGGCTTTTTCTTTCCACAGCAACCGATGTCAGAATCATCAGAACTTGAGGGGGAGGAATCACTGCTAGCATTATCATCCTTGTTGCCTCGCTTTGGCTTTTTGCCTGAATCTGTCGACGTAGATGATCCTGTTCCAGATGTTTTCGAAGTTGCTGTAGTATTTGAAGATCCAAGGATGCTGGACAGTCCAGATGAAGTGTCATCATCACTTGTTTCAGGGTCTTTGCTCGTACTTTTCTTAGGCTGTTTCCCTTTCTTAGGCTTCTTTCCTTTTTTCGGTTTCTTTGGTCCAAAGCACCCACAACATCCATCAGGGCCACAGATTTTTCCGCAGCATCCATCGGGGCCACAACATTTGGGAAGACATTTTCCACAGCAGCCTTCTGGTCCGCAGCAAGTTCCACAACACCCATCAGGGCCACATAGGCCGCAACATCCACCTGGACAACAGCCGTCTGGGCCGCAGCAGGGTCCACAACAGCCGTCAGGTCCACAGCAACCTTTGTTGTCTCCTTCATTTTCTGGTCGATTAGGACAGTGCACTGGACATTTTCTTTTACAGCCGTCATCGGGTTCATTTGGACCACCTGATCCCCCTGGACCACCGGGTCCCCCCGGACCACCGGGTCCCCCTGGACCACCGGGTCCCCCTGGACCACCACGACCTCCAGGTCCAGATGATCCACTTCCATCTGGGCTGCGTTTTGGCTTCTTTCCTTTAGGCCTTCCTTTGCTGCTTGGTTTCTTTCCATCTGATCCGTTTGGATTATCGTTTGGACCATTACCCCCAGGCCCACCGGGTCCTCCTGGAGCGCCGGGTCCTCCTGGACCACCTGGGCCTCCGGCACCCCCTGGGCCGCAATGGCCACAGCAAGGAACTTTCACAATTGAATACCCTGGGCATGGTCTTCCCCCAAGACCTCCTGGCCCACCTGGACCCCCAGCACCTCCTGGGCCTCCGGGGCCACTAGGCTGTGATCCGTTAGGGTTGTTGGGATAACAGCCAGTTGGACCACCTGGTCCTCCTGGGTTACCTGCACCCCCTGGTGCGCCTGGTTGTCCTGCCGTACCTGGTTGTCCTGGTGCGCCTGGTTGTCCTGGTGCGCCTGGTTGTCCTGCCGTACCTGGTTGTCCAGGTGCGCCTGGTTGTCCTGGTGCGCCTGGTTGTCCTGCATATCCCGGTTGTCCTGCCGTGCCTGGTTGTCCTGGTGCATATCCCGGTTGTCCTGCCGTGCCTGGTTGTCCAACTGCGCCTGGTTGTCCAGCTGCGCCTGGTTGTCCAGGTGCACCAGGGCTTCCTGCACTTCCAGGACTACCAGCTCCTCCGTGACCATGGTGATAACAGCCAGGTTGTCCAGCTGATCCAGGTTGTCCAGCTGCTCCAGGTTGTCCAGCTGAACCAATGGTATGATGTGTGTGGGAATGGACATAGCTTGCCGCGCCGGGCACTTGGATAACTTGAACGCTGGGTGTAGCTGTAGCTGAAGATCCGCCGAAGGTAACATTTTGGGGAGACCCTGCAGAGACTCCTACACCATTGATAGAGACGGAAGTTGCAGGCTGGACACTGTAAGAAACTGCGGCCGGTTGCTGAATACTGTACGACATGTGAGCTGCTGGCTGTTGTCCGTTGTAAGACACGCTCACTGCTGGCTGCTGAGAAGCACTTGCGAAATTTCCTCCGACCCCGACTGCACTGAGCGCCGCTGCAGGAGCTGCTCCAGCAACTCCCACAACATTTGCAGCTCCTACACCTACTGCGTTGTAAGCTGTTCCTACTCCAGCATTGTAAACTGCCCCTACCCCTGTATTGTAAGCTGCTCCAATTCCACTTACGCTGGAAAAATTGCTTAGAGAAGAGGCCCCGGACTGGATTCTGTTTCTTGCTCCGTTTATGTCTATGTTTACATTGCTAGCCCCATACATTTCGGGACTAAATGGGGAATGTTTTGAGTTAATTTTATCTCAATTATTGATGTTGTTATTTATGACTTGTCAAGCTTAAAAATTTATCTTAACAAACTTCATAACTTTTTAGTGTGTAATTGTAAATATGCCGCAATGAGAATTACAATTGAAACTAAAAAGGAAGGCTGCTAAACCTACAAAAATTATTCCCGGAAAATTGCAGAAAGCTTCCAATTTGGAGCTTACCAATTTAAAAGCAAACTTGCGATGGGCTAACGTATTTTTAAACGAAGCTACTTAATTTTAAATCTAATATTAACGCCAGAAAACAGAGGTAAACGCTAATCTACTAAAATGATTGGCAAATAACGGATTACTTAATGCATATCAGGCTGATTGATCTATATTTGGAGTCGCTATGCGAAATTGGACTTGTCCTTTAACTGGTAGTCCAGGTGTGAGACTAGTACGGTAGCAGGATGTGATGTCACTCACATAATCAATTGGACTTTAAGGCGACATACTATTCTTAATCATAATACAGAAAACGAAGTGTTAAGTTTTGGGACGGATTAGGTTTACCTAAGCTTTTGAAATAATGATGAGAATTATGAGAACTGACGAGAAATGAACATTCAATGTATGTTTAACTTTATGTACTACTACTTAGAATGTTTCAAAACTTATTTCAACATTCGGCTGTATATAGGAGTAGGAGTGCAGAGAAATTTACTAATTTCTTTTGAAGCGCAATTCATGTGACATGATCATCGTCTTTAACTTTAAGTTTGGCTAAAGGTGACCCTAACCACAGAGGTACCCAAAGTAATGTCGGAGTGACCCAAAGTTACTTCGGAGTAGCCTAAGACCCTAGCTAGACGGAACGTATCGGATCACGTGTCGCAGCATGTGCCGTCTAGTTAGTTAGGATGTGCCGTCTAGTTAGTTAGGATCATGTTCCCCGGTACGTATCGCGGCATGTGCCGTCTAGTTAGGTAATATTCCGCGACACGTGACACGGAACATGATGTGCCACCTGATCTCGACCTCATTTTCATTCAACTGTGGCATAAATTTAGGCTGACAAGATTTTGATTTGTTTCAAAAAATTGTTTCAATAAAAAACGACGTTTACTGCATAATGTATGCAGTAAATGTTATGTTTGAGTTTGTTCAGCTTTGTCGTCTCTCTCCTTCTGTGTCAAGCCCAAGGGCCGCCTCTTCCTTCGGTTTAGAAATAGGAGGCTTTTCTGTATCGGGGTAGACTAGGAGAGTTTTGCCTGGGGACCTCAGGCTAATTGTTTCCCGAGGCCGAACGGAGGCCGAGGGAAACGTAGAGAGAGGCGAGAGCCGCGCATCGCCCGGTAAGGAGAGTTGAGGGTCTGGTCATCACTAGTTGTTTCTGGGAGCTGTAAGGGATCGACGTGGTCAGGTTCTGTCTGTAGGTTCTGGTTCAATGTCTTTGTAAAACTCCCACTCAAAAAGAGGTGTCCGGTCAGCTCCACTTTTTTTGGCCTAGCGTTTTGTGTACTCCCTCCGCATCTTATTGTATCTCAACTGAGCCTGTAGGTTGTCAACGTCGTCTCTAAACTTTTCCATTAAGGATGGAGAATCTCCTTAACAAGAGCCGCAGCAGGCTTCTTAGAAGCGGAGTTCGTGATTCTGGTAGGACTGGAAGCAATCACTCGAAGAGAAGGGGGATTCATCTATGTAGATGTCAGAGGTGCTCGTGAATTTGAAACTTCAAACAACGTCATCACGTGATTCAGCATGGTGTGAGTGGATGTTACCAGAAATAAACGAACCATACTACCAATCAGTCGCTAACAGGGTCTGTCGATAATTTGAGATCAAATGATTACACTAGAACACGTCATCTGTCAATCAGTACATCTTACCACGTCAGGACGAGGATTTGCCGCTGACATGCAAATCAACTACTGATCCGGGGCAGTTTCTACTACGCAGACAGAAACGTTTCCTGAAGAGTTCAACCTTTTGGTAAGAAAACTGCCAGGGCCCAGCACATGTACGACGACAAGATTGTGAAGTTCTAGAGAATATCCGCGGAAATCATTATCATTCCAATACTCCATCCTTTTCTGTTCTGTGGCCGGCGACTATATCGAATCTGCGAAGAAGCTAGTCCCCACCCGCAGATATTTAGCAACTGGAGACAATTACAATTTCAATGCTCTGGCGAACCTGTTCAGAGTTGGACATTCTACTGTCAGAACCATCATTTGTGAGGTGGTCAAGTTCCCGTCGACGGAGGAGGACTTCTACAAGCCTCATATTTGCTAAAAAATATAATTGGTTGTTGCAACATTGCTACAAGTACATTGGACACTTGATCCAATTGCGACATGTGCTGGGGAACTAGTTAGGACGTGTGCTGGGTCACGTGTCGCGGCATGTACTGTCTAGTTAGAACAGGTGACGCGATACGTACCGTCTAGTTAGGACAGGTGACGCGATACGTGCCGCGACACGTGTGACGTGATCCGAGGGTCTTAACTTAGCCTGGAGTAAACCAGAGTACCCCTGAATTAACAGAGAAACCAGGGTAAGTAACGCTTGCAAGTTAATATTTTTATACTGACTGATTTATGTTGGTTGAACTTGATTAGAACAACAATGGATAAAAGGAATGATAGGACTTAAATTTCAGTCAGCAGAGCGACAAGTGCCACAATTTTTTCTTGTTTTCGGCAGAGAGCCATGATGACAGCGGCTGGCTTGACAAGACAATATTTGGCAATAAAATTTTCGAATTTATTTGTCAATAGTAACATGTGTGTAAACAAGAAAGAAGAATTTCAATAACTGTTGAAACATTTAATACATTAAACAAGCAATTTGGTAACGATCAAATTAAATAAAGTTGATTTAAATATCTTTCCTATCAGAAACGTAAATAGAAAAGAACTATTCTCGAAATGTGTTCCTTTCAACTTTTCGAAGAAAAAGCCTAAAGATTTAATGCTAAAACTTAAAATCACTAACAGATGGATTAACAATCAAAATAGACATAAAACCGTGTGATCCCAAGTTGCATTTAAAAACCAACTTTATCTTAATGTTAAATGGGTTGAAAACGGGCTTTAAACACAAAAAGTTTCGAGCTAAGTTAAACCAACATTTAGTCGTCAATGATCAAACATAGCAGAAGTAATCGTTCGACACAAAACCAAGAAAAGCAGTCGTCGGCAGTGGTCAGTTATTTTCTATATCCCCGAATAGCGACTCTTCTGGACAGTCGATGGCGTTCAAACAAAGAAGAATTTTTAATTTTAGTCGATATTTGCAATTTGGTTATGTTGCTGAATCTCGTGTAACCACGTGTGTGAGTCGGCAGTAAGACGCAAGTAGCTCTGTCAGTAAGTAACACTGAAAATACAGATATGTTTATGGTTTAATCTTCGCACAAAAATGCTTTAAATCAATTAAATTTAAAACAGAAAAATACAATATGATCCAAAAAATGCAATGAAAAAGTGTACATTTGAAATTTCGCAGTCAACAGATGCTTCATCACGCAGAAATAAAACCTTTATTAAGTTAATCAACTCTAAAATACTAACCTTAAGTTTATCTACCAGCATGATGCTAATTGTTTTATTGTTTATTCTCAAAGTTATTGAGAACGGATATCCCCCAAAGTTGGTTATCTTGTCCAGATCAACCGCGTCCATTATAACCTGTTAAAACGGAGGGTAAGTTCCTCAATCAGACAGATCTGATATATTGCATTTAAATACGGGGAAGGATTAATTTGAAGTGATACACAATAAACAAGTGTACGTTAACTTACCAGGGTATCTGCGTTGATAACAGTAAGTCTCGTCTCAGTAACGTTTAAACAAACAGCGACTTTCAGACCGTCTTTAGGATGGCTGTAGAGTCCTCTAAACAGTGTGCTTTTGTGGTATTTCCAGCTGTATCAAGGTAACGAGGGTCAAATAACTGGAAATTTAATAGAAATAGACTAGAGGAAACAGCAGGAAAGGTAGGATTTTCAATAAAATTCGGGAGTTCTTTAATGTCAAATGACGAGGGTGAAATGATGGCACATACCGTTCAATAGTAGAATAGTATTTCTGGAATAGAAATTGCGAAGACACATCCCTAAATTTGGACCAAATCTCTGCGAAATCTTTGATCAGCTGTTGCTTCGAGTTTTGATCCTTACAGCGATCTCGTATGTTAGGGGGTATGTACTTTTCGATAAGGTCAGACAGCTGGTTGACTGTCTCCATGGTTGGTTTCGAAGGTAGGAATTCTGGACAATTTCCCTCGACAGCCTGTAAAATTAGATCACTTAATGACTTGATTGTGACGTCCGTCGTCTCAAAATTTCTGATTCGCTTGACCCTGTTGGACAAATATATTAACGACGGTCAGACGCGCCGCGCGCGCCTCATGGCTTCAGTTTTGCTGTGGACGAAAATTTGCATAAAGGTATATTTTTCGCGCGTTCCAGTAAGTACATCAATCTAGAGTTTAACTGTAAAAACTTAATTTGATAGTATTGAGGAGTTTCATTAAGTTTTTCTTGCAACAGGTATATTTCAAAAGAACTGTACGGATTGAACCGAAATTAACTCAAATTTTCATCTGTAGACGGAAACTTAAGCTTATTGGCTTATTTGCAGATTGCACAATGCACGGCTTCAACATTCCATGTGGGCGGTGTAACAAAACATGAAAAGAAAGTTACAACATCCTGCACTGATGTCATAAGGACTGTTTAAACCAACATTTAGGACCGATATCTACAGTTTTGTCTCGGCCTTTATGTATTAGATAATTACTTACTCAAAATGAGTAATGACATCAAAGATATGAGTTGTTTAAACATAACCTTACATATTACCCAAGTCAATATCAGAACAATCACATTCCTGAGAGCGAACATATTACAAAACAAACCTGTGCCATGACAGCTCCTAGACAAGTTGCCAGTTCCACTTCCATCCCGTGAATTCCGTCCATGGCTTGAGAGTGGAGCTGTAACGCTGACAATTTGTACTCCACAGGAGAAATACAGTCGTGTTGAGCCGTTAGGTGTAGAAACTTCTGGTACGTTAGTCCGATAACTTGGGGTATCTGAAACATGTTTGTGATGCAATTGTTGTTACGGAAAACGCGTGTTTCTAAAACTAGAAAATACTTTATTCTTTTTGAGTGAAAAATGTAAGACCACGTGTCGTTATATTTGATGTCAAAACATCCCAAAACCATGTTGTGGCTACCTTTTGAACATTCTGTATATTTTGTATGCAACCAACTGACGTCCCCACTTTTACCAACAACTCAGTAACATTACGGTCCCAAGTAACCAGCCCCTTGGTGTAGGTACAATACTTAAGTACACTAATTACACATAAAATGTGGTATAGCGTCAGAATGTCGCGCTAAAGATCTAGAGCTGGTACACAGCACACATATAAGGTGGAAAGGTGTGAAACTATTCAGAGAGACAAGGGGTACAGGGGTACAGGGGGGTAGGGAGTCAGGGACTGGGAGGGGGTTGTGTATCATTAGTCGGTACACTGAACAATTATGGCCGGGGCTCGTTGAGGATGCTTTCTTTGTGAAGATGAACAGTTTGAATAGTTAAGTTTGAATAGTTAAAGCTAGAGATAGTGCCAGGGTAAGCTCATTTTACTAGAGGGCTCAAACATCACCATCTCTGTAACAATGGATATGGAGATTGGGAAAGTGATTATGTGCCGTCCCAGTTAGAGGGGAATTGTAGACAGCGGAGTTGGGAGTTTGGATCTCCAGCAATTTGAATTTTATTTCACATCGACATTAGCTTAAGCTGAAAATTCGGTGAAATTCATTAAACAAGAACTAAACTTACCTGATTGTTATTAGGTTTAACGTTCCCCTCCCATTTAGCGATGACGTCACACATTTTAGCGGAGTGGTTTATCGGAACTTTAACTCCAGGGTTTATAGGATCATCCATGAAGAGAGTGTAGCCACTCCATCTGGAGAGAGAGAGAG
>JH153825.1:36557-49219 GCA_000226015.1 Mnemiopsis leidyi | reverse complement strand
TATAGGATCATCCATGAAGAGAGTGTAGCCACTCCATCTGGAGAGAGAGAGAGGGATTAAGTGACGTCATTCATTAATGTAATAATGTATACCTTATATTGAGTGTATGTTTAGAGATTTATGTATGTTGAGTGTATTTTTAGCTTCTGTTTGATGAATGTGTACTAATGGTTGCACTGTAGCTGACTGTCGGTACTTGATATAGACGGATTACATATTCGAATAGTACCAAATCAAGAGTCTTACGAAGTTAACTCTAAAATGGTGAAGTTTGCTCTACAACGGTGAAATGACGAAGTACACAGAAGTTCTAGAGGCAGACCACAGCAAATTAGATAACTTTGTCTGAGAAGAGAGGAGATTAGGCCGCTGTAGCAGACTGTCCGGCGCCGATGAAGTGAAGTTAATCAGAAACTGTGTTTAGTCGTAGTCAGTACTTTATATTGCTGTGCAAGTAAGGGGAGCTGGAAGGGGTTTACACGTCTGTACTTCATGTGATACGGCCAAGTGTTAAGTAAAGTTGCAATGTTCAATCGTCCTATGGTGTACAATCAGAAGCACTCCAGAGTGCTCCAGAGTGAGATTAATGAGGAAAATATACACCAACAATTTTACGCAGAACATTTCCTTGTGTTTGACGGTGAATTACACATCAGCAATCCTCATCAACAGACTATCTAAGTCCGTAAAACGAGTAAATAGTCGAATATTTACGTTTACTACAATTATATTTACCGTAGCACGTCAATATTAACGTTGGTATTTACATAGGTTAAGTAAGGGAGTGGTCGGCCGGCCGACACAGTATTTACTAAAATAGAAACCGCACGGTTACCCGAGCATTAGCATCTGTTAAGCTCGTTAGTAAATAAATGCGGTTTTACAACTACTACTGCAGTTTAAGTACAAATAGACATGTTTCTAAATGTTGTGACTGGTACGGGTGGTCGGTGCTGTGAAGGACTTGCTTTACTTTCACTGTATAACGAAGTCTGACTGACTAAAATTGACTGTCTAGTGTCCATGACTTTTAACTGACTAAGCCTATTGATCCTAGCAGCCCACTAACATTGGCGTATTAAAGATCTAACAATTCGTTTTTCTAAGTCTCTACAATTAGAGTTCCACTGCCAGGCTTGCAGTATACGTAGACCAGATGCGAGAATCACAGGTGTACACACTGTGTGTATTGTAGTGTACACAGTGTATACACCTGGATTTCTCGATGTCTGTATCTGGATAAGTAAGCTACTACAGCAGGGCAGTGGTTTGACAGTGTAATTGTAACGGAGAATGTTACAGAGAGTAAATTTACTGTGGTACAATGATGTGATAAGATATTATTTGATGATAATCGGATAATTCGAATTCCAGTGAGATTACCTCGATAGCAGCCACAGTGTGTAAACAGCAACATTCCATAATGTGGCGAGAAAAGAGGTATTTTTCAATGTGAATGTAACTCTAAAGTTCACATATTATGCAGAGTTTATCTTGATATCTAATGAAATCAGATAATGCTTGCTAACAGCCAACATACACACAAATCTCATTATCAACGGATAATGTCTTATTCACATATTCTCATTTACAGTTTACACAAATCTCAACCTGATTATTCTCAACGGAAATTTCAAGATTATCTGCAAAGATACTTCCGTTGATATTTCCACTTTTTTAAATATTTAATAAAACCGTGATTCAGTGAGAGTATGTCTTATGATAATGTTTCTCGTAATTTAGACAATTTAAGTTCAAATAGCGCGGAAAGTGTTGGAAGTGTTCCATTGATCCGAGAAAAGTAAGACTGAACAGTATTTCTAGTGCTTGTACTGTTAGAATCCTACCATGTGCACGTACGTCTAATTTAAGAAATATACGCGGTGAAAATCTGCATTCTGTTTCGACAAAAGGAAAATTCTACTTTAACAAAAAATACCGGGTAAAAATCTCTATTCTATAAAAGCACGACCTTTACATTTACGCTACTACACCCGCTTCATAATTTCATATTATTCTGATGTAAGATTTAATGAAGAGTTGCGATAAGCGAGCCTTGTGCAATACCCCCCAATTTCCTCATTATGACACATGATAAACCTGGATTATTTATGTGTATTTGTATACGTAACTTGATTATCCATCACACGCGCTGGTTTACAAGATAAGACAACGTGAATTAACTGATATTCCGGCAATGTACCAGACTGTGACGTCATAATGTTTAATCGTAACACTCCTTAGTTTCCTGAACGGGGCCATGTTTCCAATTAGACCCCGACTGAGTAGGGTCGTGAGTGCTCCTTCATCAACATTGCCGGTGACAATAAGCAAACTTATCAGAAGTTTGTTGGTTATCTTGGTTTTTGACGGGCCGTTTCAGTGGAGACAGCTCGAATTTCATCGCAGTCAATTAGAAAAAGGAGCTTGTCTTTCTGGCCGTAATTGGATATGATTCGTATCCGGACTATATAAGTTTATGAAGGAGCACGGCAAGTCGATAATTATAGCTCAGTAACTTAAATATTTACACGGAGTAGTGCACTGCAACCCGTCTTTCATTTCAATCAGTAAAAACACGTGATATCAGACAACCAATCAAACCAGAGAACCGTAACTAGTCCTCCAATAAGAGAGAGAGCACGAACTTCTGGACCAATGAAAAGACAGCACCCGCTAACACTTAACACGGTCTCAAGAGTAAGGTTGCAACTTTCACCATGTTGATACAACAGGAAACCTGAGCTTAGTCACAACAAGTAGGTAGGGTAGAGGCAGACATTTGCCTGAAGTCGGGAAACTGTCTACCAGCTCCTCTCTCTAATCTGTGATTAGAGAAATTGATATTATGAAGGAGTAGAAGAATATTTCATGTTAGTAAGCCCTCACGGATGATGTGATATTTTCGAACATTACAGTACCTCATGGAGGAGTTCCAATCGTGCAGACAGTGATTGTGTGGTATTTGAATAGGCGGGAAATATTGTGTTCTCAATGAGACATCACAGTGTGTAAAGAGATCATGATGTATAAGATATTGTCTTTCTTATTAATGAGAAACATCTTGAAATATTGGCGGCAAAATTATATAACTGATTGAATAGTCTAAAGTTTCTGTGTGGTAAGCTAGTCTACTATATTTTATAGTCAGTGGCTACTGGCTGGTATACTTTATAGTAGTCTCACCTGCAACTACGGAGACCAAGCTGAGCCTCCACGTCTCTGATAACTTCAGCTATGCTGCTAACTGTGTCAAATCCTGGGGGAGGGGTAAGTTAGCAGGGGTTAACATCTTCGAACTTACAACAACAGACACAGCTCAACAAATATACCTATTTTTATTTACCAATTTTTATTTAGTTATTGGTGCAGCTTTCAGATGTTACTTAATAAGATCTTAGTCCTGCTTCTTAGATAATATTATGGATTTGATGTTTTGCTGTTTAATTATAACCAAGTGACTAATACTTAAATATAGCGCTAAACAGTTGAAACAGTGGTAAAAATTCGATCCAATGCTTGGGATTTGTAGTAAATATAAGTTGATCACGTGCCAATTTCCTTACAGAATGATACATATACCGGTGCAAGAAATATGCCTGAATGTCATGCAGTCTCGATCGGTTATATAGTTATTTGTAACCGAGACCAATGCAACCGATCAGAGTAATGAGGAAGACAGAATTACTCCGATTATTGTGATTAATGTAACTTGTTTAACATTAACCGCAACATTGCAGCAGTAATCTCCCGCTCTCCCTCCTAACTTTTAGAGCCACAAACGATTACTTTTTAAAGTTCAGCACACACACACCACTGGTTCTAGGAAATTTCCAGAAGTTTACCAAACACTCGGTGGTACAGTGGTTAGTAGCAGCCACTCAGAGAGAGAGAGAGTTTCTTTATTGGTTGTCCTGCTCTTTAGTCGACACCTCACAAGTAGTCACACTTGTCACACTTGGACTGACAGAGAAGTTGTCCAGTCCTGGACAACTAATCAGGAAGTAAGCATTGAGTCACGTGATTAGTGCAGGTCACGTGACAGGTAGAAAGACAGAGAGAGAGATAGCAGCTGTGAGGGGTACGTGCAAATCTGCCCATGTCTTTTTGTGGATAATCCGGCATTTTCAGCTAAATTTGAAGCAATATTTGTACCTCTAGACTCTGTATAACTAACTAACTATAATTTCCGTCGATGATCAAGTAGGCGGAAATGATTGCGCAGACAAAATACCATCACTTAATTGATTAATCAGCGCAGCAATACATTATTGTGGGTAGGCGGTACACACGAGTGTTCACTACTGTTCAGTGTTTATACCAAGATAGATTATACGTCATATTTCCGGGGTCAATTTATATACGGTTTGTACCGTGTACATGTCATTACAGTGTGTGTATACATATTACACGTGTAAGTACACATTGCACGTGTATGTACACATTACACGTGTAAGTACACATTGCACGTGTAAGTATACATTACACGTGTAAGTACACGTTACACGTGTAAGTACACATTGCACGTGTAAGTACACGTTACACGTGTAAGTAAACATTGCACGTGTAAGTACACATTACACGTGTAAGTAGACATTACACGTGTAAGTACACAGACATTACACGTGTAAGTACACATTGCACGTGTAAGTATACATTACACGTGTAAGTACACATTGCACGTGTAAGTACACATTACACGTGGTTTACAGTGTTTACATTGAGAGTGTATGTGTTCTATGTTGACACTGTATACACTACACAGTGTATACTGAGTGTATGCTTACAGAGAAGTTACTTAGTTACTTAGACTATAAAGAAACACATATGGTGCAGAGTTGTTGCGGTATAAACGAAAAGAAGAACTGGACAGTTGTCACTGCTTGTAGTTTAACTGACATTCTTTCCCGACTGACCGACTATACATTTTCCCTTCTTCTACATTGGTTACAAAGATTAGTTGATTTTTGCCAATATTTAGCATTATATATTTTCCTATTGTTTACTGAGATTGACTAATCACTTAACATAATATATCATTATTCATGAAAACTGGTTGGTTATCTAAACTACAAATACCCTGTAACATTACATGACACACATCATGATAAGATCAACAAGTAAATATCCTTATCAGTGTAACCAAGCCATGTTCATGTTCATAGTATGTACATAGTATGTTCATATTAAGTTCAAAGTATGTACATATAATGTTCATTGAATGTATATAGAAACCATTCTGATTAAACTATATAGCACGCCAACTACTCACTATCGTTCATTATCGCTATCAAATATTTCAGGCAAGTTAGTTTTTCTTGAATCTTGAAACACGATAACTACATTAATGATTCTGAAACCCATCACATGAACTTTAGAAGCTACTTAGAACACCCCGTCAAATGAAAATCTGATAAGATACAAATAAAATAATAAAATAAAGTAATAAGATGAATAAATAAAGTAATAAAATAAAGTGATAATAAAATAAAGTAATAGAATAAATAAATTAAGAAATAAAATGAAGTAATAATAAAATAAAGTAAGATTAAATAAAGTAGTATGAGGGAAGATGACATACCAGTGACTTGGTAGTCCCCTCCAGCGAGATGTATAGGTATTGACATAGGTTTACTGTGGAGGTAAGGTTTACCACAGGTAGCCTCTATCTCTAGCCTACACGGGTGGTGTTGTCTTTTACCGAACGCTGAAAAGAGGGAGTTAGGGAAATTATAAAGAAAAATTACAGGAGATAAGTAGGGTTTAAAGAATCAATTAAGACTCGTGGCTCGGATCTGTGGCTAGGAGAGTATCTCTAAAAAGGTAGCTAGATGGTCCAACCCACCTGCTCAATTTGGCTTTAATTATTCAGGTATAGATATCAAGTACCTGATTTTCCTCTAGTAATTATCGGAATTTGCCGCAACAATTAAAACGGTAGCGCAATATGAGTGGTCAGGACAATTTTCTCTATTTTGACGGCAGACTTTGTTTTGAATCGACAGAATAATTACAGAGACACGTACAACTACATACGTGTAAAGCACCTCCAATCGAATATACAAGTCGTCAGACATTGCGGAGCAAGAAAAATCAGATTCAGTTAACAGCAAAAGAATCTAAAACTTAAAATATTTTCAACGTACCAAGACATCTCTTGAGAACTTTGATACAGTAGCCGGCAAATCGTCCTGAGCTAGTTTTCTGTTCGCTGTATCGCTCCAGGTGGGCTTTAAGATAGGACATCACCCGTCCTGGAACAAGTTAGAGCATGTTAGATACACGTTAGATACACGTTAGATACACGTTAGAGACACGTTAGATGTCTTGAGAGTTTGGCTAAGTTCATACTTTTATAAAGACTGGAAGTGTTATGAGTTATCTCAATAAAGTCATTTTTGATACGGCAAGTCAAGTTTTACACAGGATAAGTAAACCATACAAGTTTTATCATAACGTCAGACACTTCAAATGCCCGACACTTCCCAGACATTTCTGAAACCGACTCTATCCGCTAACGGTAAAACTTAACACATCCTCACCTCTGGGAGTAATGAAAGGTATAACAGTGGCTAGCACGTGCCAGTACGCCAAATGTTCGCGTGTCTGTCTGTGTGTCTGTTTGAGGAGCTGGCAGTACAGTTCGTTTACCAGTTCCGTGCTGGTGAGTGTCAGTAGGGTTCGGGAGGCGTTGTACAGATCTTTAGGCTGCGGGGTGAGGGAGGGTTAGTTGGTATATTGTATGGACAAATCGTGGGAACTCCGTCTATTTCATTGGTTAGACGCTGTCATGTGACGGAGATTCGTGTATTTCATTGGATCGGGGAGCTGGTTTTTGAGCGGTTGAAAGCATTATGAAGGGCGTGTGTTATGAAAATTGTGTAAATAAGTCTTCCTGGGCACTGGCCAGGCGCTGTTCTTAATTTTGTCCAATAATAATTATAACCGATTTGTCCCCAGAAGGGATGGCCTCTAAATGTCACACTAGACTGAAGGGCACGATTGCGGTGAGCTTGATGCGCTCCTTCATAAAAACACCACGGACAGGACGTGTGAATTAACAATTAATTAATTAATCAGCTGGCCCTACAGCAGGAAGTTAACAATAATAACCATCCACACGACAGGATGATGGTCTAAATATCCAACCAATTATCCACCTTACTAACTAAATGACATAGGAAGTAATCAACAAGTAATTAACAAGTAATTAACAAATTATTACAAAGTAATTAAAAAGTAATTAACCAGTGATAAACTAACGTTGTCCGCAAACTCGTGGAGGGTTTTGTTGATGCGGAGAGCGATGGAGGTGTGATAAGGCGAGGAGAGATTGGTGAGTGGGTGGGACAGAGGTTTCGAGCTGTAGGACAGAGTCGGCGAACTCAACACCTGCTTCACTTGGCTCTGAAACACAAGGATTGTTTTTTGATTTATAGGGTATTGTATTTTAAGGACTTTGTACTTAAAGGTATTGCATTCAAAGGACTTTCTTGAATTCGATATTTGTTTTTATCTGATAATTCTGAAAAAGGCGCTTGGTTTCTAGGACTGACCAAGGTCTAGCTGTATTTGTGTAAATTATAGATATTTGCGCTCTACCTTTGGAGAGAAGCAATTTTACCTCAAAGCTCACAACTAGAACTTATTTGCGGTAAAATTTGTCACTTTGATTACTGATACTTCAAATTTCCTTATCGTCTGTAGATTCATCTGCAGACAACAATTTGTTTACAAATTTGCGTTTCTTTTGAAGTTTTGAATCAGCATCTCCTGCTGTGACTTAACAAATTCACAGAAATAATTTTAAATAGCTCTTTGAATGTGCAATCTGCTGCAGTCACCGTATACTAAAATGCAACTAATTCTTCATTCTAATTCAGTCCTACACATACTGTTAACTCATGCAAGACTAATTAACAATTATTCACTCCACGATTCACCCCAAGAAACTGGAGTGAGTTACTCAGAGCAATGTGAGCTGAAGAGGAAGCCTTGACAGTGTCTCTATTTTTAAACACGCTCTGTCTGCATAATTACTTGGCTACACCAGCCTGCACAACATCGTGCGATAAATAAGCGTGCTCTGGGCAGTGCAGGAGTTTTTGTGGCTTGGCAACATTGCATCATTCTGTAGTCAGAGCACGGACTTGCATCTCAGTCCGGGGTAGAGTTGCAGAACTGTCGTCATTACATCATCACACTGACCAGGGTCGCGAGTGTACATGACACATGTGGACATATTTATGTACTGAGACTTATAGAGATATATGTGTATAATTTGAGCGTAATATTTTTGTACTTTTAGCAAACTTTTAGTGCCAAATTTCAGCACACCACATTTTGAAAAATAGAGCGTTAAATTTTAAAGCACAAAAGTGGCACTGATATTTGCAAGTATTTATAGAACCTCTTCAAACATTGAAGGATAAACCGTATCTTGTGACCAGATAATTGATTTAAGTAATTGTGATCTAAGTGCAGGCTGATAGAACTGACATGCAATAATCTCTCTAAACTTGACCGTTACACGTGCACTTCCTAGCACGTGCTTGTCATTGCACGTGCTTACTTACGCCGGATCCAGCACGCGCCAGTTTACACATAACTGCTTTACAGCACGGAACTTCAAAGTCCCCGGACACACTTTCCTTGAAGAAGTTTTATTCTGACTCAATTGAGTAATTGTTGGCTAATAAAAGTTACTCGAAATCAAGTTAAACTAAACTCGGAAATGACTAATAGAATAACTTATTTCTATGAATTATCTAAAACATCCCTTATCTCTTTCCTTAGTTTAATGTTCAACCTTAAACTCTACACAAACGTCTCTCCCAAATCACACCCAAACACAGATCAAGAATTTCCCAGACCGGTCAATTATGATGGCAATTATCTCGCTGGAGCGACGGGTAATTTAAAACATTTAATGAGGAGAAAGGAATCATGACGTTCTGTGGCTTATGGCACGTGTAAATCATTGAGCTGTAATCGGTCCTGGGATAATTGTCAGCACGTGCACGTTTCCTCGCATCACGATGCAAATTTAGAGCTCAAATAATAAATATACGATGGTTAGAACTAACTTGCTTACTTGCTTATAGGAATTCGGAGATTTTAACATAGAATTATCAACTTAACTCATAGCTGAGTATGTGGATCATAAGCGATCAGCCATGATCTAATAATTAACGTATCGCGTAGCAATGTCAGCAATGTCAGCAATGCTATGGTGCAGTTTCGAAGGCGCATGTTATTTCACCATAAGTTTTATAATTTCCCCAAACACAAGGAAAGTTTTTATTTGGGTTATCTTACCTCGCCCATGTACTTCATCTTCTCCAGCAGCCTCTCGAACTCTGTCTCAGCTTCGGGCTGGTTTAACGGCGACATCTGAAACAGACACGCCAACTTAATAACAGTGTCCAGTGAGATAATTTCAAAAATTTCAAACTGTCACAGGATTAAGTGCAGTAAAAATAAAAAGCAGTGTCTCCTCCATTACAGAAAGACCCAGACTCTTTTTCTCAATAAATAAATAGTCTAGGCACCCATTAGATTTAGATATATAGATAGTCTAGGCACCCATTAGACTTAGATATAGCAGCTCACAGAACTTTTAACATGATATGTTGTAAGTGTGATAATGTACATCATGTATACAGCAGAATGCCGCTTTGATACAGTTAAGTCTGTAAGTATACTTTATAGTATTCCCCTGAGAATTTTTACAAACGTTATACCGATGTTATCAACTCTATTTATTATTTCATAAATTATTTTATCTCTGCTTGTGGATGACAAGATGAATTTTCCCGGATTGAAGTTCAGATATTCGCAGACAAACTGGACTTAAATAATTTAGTCTACAATTGAACCATAGCAATCATTCGATTGATTGAGGTGCTCATAAATTTTAGAAATTTGAACTCAACACAGCGCTCGCGTAAAAAATATGCATATTATTTACATATCCTAATAATTACATAATTAATCACCTGAGGGTCATCATCTTCACCGGGAGGAAGCTCGTAAGGGTGATCAGTAAACGAAACTTGCTCGGTAACTGTGTACGATGGAAGTTTCCCTATACTGCTCTTCACGCCTGAATGAAAAAGTTACGTTAGAATCGAAGAATGTCAAATATTCTTTGATCGCTATTCTCTATTCGAAATTCGCTAACTCACAAAGTTACAGTGTATTTCTCCGCTCCAGATGAACCTATAGAACACCCAAATATTTACGGCATTGGCCAGGGAGTCCGTGACAAATATCGAGAAAACACATCACAATTCACATAGTTCCAACAGCCCGACCATTACCCTCTAGATACGTATCTATAAATAGCTCTCTATATTATCTCTCTGTCTCTGTGAGCCGGACAGAAGTTGGCCGGACTCCAGGACTTCTCCCCAGTTAGACGGTACAAGTAACCCGAACCGGGCCGATAAAGGGGTAAATACCGCTGTAAATTTGTAAATATTTGGTAAACAATACAGTCCACATAGCTCCTGCCCTTCTTGCCCGTGGGAACAATACCGTCCAGGGTCACGAAAATTTGGGTATGTCTCGACTCCAGACAGACATGCCCGCCGAATCGTTCTTTGAGGAGCGGTGGAGTTAGGTGGATCTAGCGGGGAAGTACGAGGAATTCCTAAATGTCGCTAATTATTTCTCCCGTTCGCAATGTGATCACAGTTTTGACGTTTAGTCGAAGCGGACAATCAGCAGGACGCTTCACGGACCAGTTCGAATGAAGGTGGAATGTGGTGGCAGCGTTTACAAGCGTCGAAAATATTTGCGGAGAATTACTGTGATAACGCAAGAGCAGATCAGCACAAAACGGACTCATGTCTGCCGGCGAGTAGGGATTTTAAACTGTTCTTAAGTTGAACGCAGGCAGAGTTAAGGAGCTGGCTGCTGGCGCTGTGATTTATTTGGCAATGGAGATCGACAATCGAACAACAATTGTCATTGTCTGACTCCACTTTTACTCCATTTCAAACTAGGGCAATGGCAAGGCTGTACTGATACGGACCTATTGTCAATATCGGATCAGTTTATAGTTAACTTTAACTTTCGGTATTTTACATTCTCTCATGGTTGATTGAATGTTAAGTCATCACAAACATCACGATCATTGATCATGCGCTGTTTCGGCCTGGTTCGTATTAGATAATAATTAAAGGATCTGAGAACTTTCTCGAACCCGTCTTGAAGAAGGACAAAATACTTGAATTAATCTGTCGCGTATAGACAGATAGATATCGCAGTGTAGTAGTTAACAGTAACAGGGACTCAAACAAATCTATATTTCATATACGGATATTTCATCAGGGCAGACAAAACAGTTTTAGAGCAGTAAGGAGACAAAACAGTTTTAGAGCAGTAAGGAGGGACCGGTAACTCTCAACAGGTAGATACGACCAGCCTAACCAACGTCAACACGTCCAAACTGCTACGTTCTTTAACTGCCAATACATTTACTAACAGGGAGATTTATCTTTTACAAGTTTGTAGTAGTCTAATCCGTCGTCGACAAAATATACTTGAATAAATGCAGTTAGTGACCATTGAGATAAGAGGAGACAGAGTAAGATAAACTTAAAACTGGTGGGAAATAAAGTAGAATTTAGTATTAGCGCGGTGTCTCATTGCTCATTTAGTTGTCTAATCTGTAACGTCTAAATCAATCATATCCCTGAATCCAGTTTTACTCACTATGTTGTGTGTGTACTGTGTAATGTGCTTACACTCACAGTTTTCACACAGAAAAAAAACGACACTTAGACATACGCTGATTACAAGCCAATAAACCGCGCTCATCATAGTAAGCCCGCCAAAACTGACCTGTCAACACCACCTCAGACGAGGAGCACTTTACAGATTGCCATAGTCTGATAATGGGACGATGGGACGAGGTCCGTCCCAAACTTCACATTATCTCTCGTAATTGTCCCATGGGCCTACTGGCAGTTGCACCCATGAGAATTCAACACCCATAAGAATGCAATGCAATGCCTGAAATGTCCTTGCTATGTCATCTTCAACCCTATCGACAAATCCCTCGCAACTTGCAAGGAGCACAACCACATTCCACATCTCCGAAGCCTTGGTGGAAAAGAGGAGAGAAAGCGGAAGAGCAGCAGTGTCCTGGACGTGAAACATCCGGGCGCGGACAGAGATCCCTCTAAAACGTTGTTTAATTGTACTTGGAGTAGCTATCAGATTGCCGGTTGAATAGGGTCAACATTTCAGAGATCCCTGTTACCTTTACTCTGAAACTCAACATTCTCCCGTTTCTCTTGTGAATAGTAGATTTACAATACCTGAAACTTTTGCGAATTGTATGTACTTAGGGAACATGTAGCGACCATGATCGTTGAGCTCATGAAACCTCCACTAACTTTCGTGAATAAATTAACGTGGCCAGACATTAGCTCAACGGTATTTTAGGTATGAACCTAAGGTATGCACCAAACTATTCACGCACGCGGTAGTGTGGTTTAGAAGAGTGGTTTAAACAAAGTTGGTGGAATAATTATGTGGTTTTCCAAACCAGTGTTGCAGATTTAAAGAACTACTGCTTCTATTTCTACTACTACTGCTACTACTGCTACTACTGCAGCTACTGCTACTGCCACTACTACTACTACTACTAC
>JH153825.1:22514-33073 GCA_000226015.1 Mnemiopsis leidyi | reverse complement strand
GAGAGAGAGAGAGAGAGAGAGAGTCTCTTTACAGCTACTAACGAGTACTGTTCGATAGTAAACACGGAGTCCATTACCGATAGTAAATAATCTCACGGCCAATTAGACTTACGTGTGAATCAAGTGAATCAATTTCAATTGTTCATTGAAATGATAACGTGTTTGCCGACTTTTCTCCGCAGGCCGTCACGTGACAGCTGTTCTGCGATTTGATTGGTCGATGCCGAGCATCTCATTCTCTTATTGGTTAAATTATGAATGATCCGGTCATGCAACGGGACTGTTCAGATGATTCTGGGGAGCGGTGAAATGAAAATATTAAATAACCACTGGATAGAAATTGTAACACTTAACAACTTAACAATTTGTCTCGAAGGGCAAATCACATGCGATATTCTTTCTCTTAAGTCTTACTCATAAGTCTTACTATCTTAGCAGCACTACGTTAGACACCAGATAAGCAGATACATGCCGAGAGTTGACTTAAACTCAACTTTAATACTACAAAGTATAGATATTATCTCCAAAGTACTTTCAGAATTCTCTTTGACTTTCCAAGCTGTCCATCTCGCCTAAACACTGTCTGGAGTCTAGAGAGACACAGAGCTGAGGAAGGAGCAACTCTTCATCAAACACACGCGATATAGATATAGAAAGATACACGAGATCTAGATCAAGAGATACACGAGATATGTATCCTCACACAGAAGAGTGTTGTAAAACGTGATCACAGCCTCAGGGCGGAGTATCAAAGCGGCCGGTTGTGAGGGCTGGTGAAGCGGAAAGAGATGTTTTGATACGTGATACTGGATGCGTTGTCTAGAACGCGATACAGAGACAGAGACAGAGAGAGAGACATAGAGATAGAAAGAGAAAGAGAGAGATATTTATTAATACAGTAAAACCTCTATCTAACGTACCTCTTTTTACCGCGTCCCTTGACTTACCGGGCCTCCTCCATTTCTCCTGCGAGACCCACTAAATAGAGGCTTTACTGAATCTAAGTGTAAATATAGTATCGAAGTGTAAATATAGTATCTAAGTGTAAACGCTATTTTCTCATTTATAGCTAAGGTTTAGTTGCGGCTAGGAATTTTTACGTCAGGAACTGTAATCCATGTCTTAGTCTAGTTTGGGACTCGTGCTAGACCATCAGCTTTTTAAGTTTTTAGCCTTGATGTTTAACCAAATTTACCAAAAATGTTATCGTGTCTTAGATAATATACTACTAATATAGAACTAAGGGGCCTCATTAATACCTCCAAAATACAGTTAGGAAAATAATTGAAATCTTTTGAACTTGATTGTTTCATGAGCACATAAGGGTAATAACTCCATTATCGTCCTCATTCACACATTATAAATAGAACTTTCTAATAGTTCAACCCAAAAAACAGTTGCTAAACGATGTCAAGTTCCCGTGAAGGCATTAAAAACTTGTAAACAGTTGGTTAGCATTCAGACAGCGTTATTGTGTAATAAACCGAGTTTAGACAGCTTCAGGGCATGAAGCAGCTAGATCGTCCAACCAAACGCTGTACATCGTATCACGTGACTTTGACTCGACCAATCACAGAACAATATCACATCCTACGCTGCAGACATCACCATCATCTCGAACTCTAACCTCAACCGAGTCAATTTATTGAACAAATATCATTCATAACTTTTGACAAAATGATGTAGTAGTGCTGCGGTGTACAATGGGACAAGTTCCATAGATCCACTGCAACCTAGAGGCTAGAGATGCCCCACAATATAAAGAAGGACATGATGTAATGCGAACTACAATTTGGAAGATTTCAGAAGACCTAGGTAAGGAGCGACGCTCGTCGTTCGGACAAGAATAGAGTGAGGGCATATTGTCGCGTTTTATCGATGATCAATTCGACGTGTGATCTCATGTAACATATAGGTTTGTAGAATAAAGAATATATAATTTTACTGGGAAATAAGCTGTGTTTCATGACGAGGAGTGAGGATTTTCTACGCAATTTAGATGGTCAAGTTATTTGTTTTTACATAAGGTCAAACTTGACTAACCATCCAACGGACAAAACTAAAGAATCCTCAAGTATTCTTTCGATATATTGGGCGATTAAATGTAATGATGCTGGCATCATAAACGACAATCTAATTCAATTTATACATTCGAATTTTGTAAACTTACATTTCTGATCAGGAAGAGCATCTGTAAAGCCGACAAGCGCGAGACTGTCTATCAGAGTTTCCCAGCTCCGTTTCCCGTGCTTGGAGGGGGACTGGAGGAGCGGGTTCGACCGGGACGGTTCTCTCTTGCAACCCGGGGACAACGGGTCACGTGACTGCATCTGGCAGTTTTCATTGGTTAAGGACTGGTCACGTGAGCGATGTAAGGTTACTAGCGTGGTTACTAGGGTGGTTACTAGCGTGGTTACTAGGGTTTTGTAGTTATTAGAGGTGATAGGGATGGGACTGTTTAGAAAAAAGATGATTCGATCATGAGAAAAACTAGATAAATCATGAAAGTAGAACTGTTATACCTTGGTGTCATGTATGCGAGGAGTGTTCTGGAAACTCTGGAACATAAGAGGGGTCCCCGTTGTAGGGGTCGCGGGCAGCGTAGACACGCTCCCAAAGTTCGACGCGGGAGAATCATTGCGCACCATCCCGGTACGTACCTGCTTGTTGTTGTTGCTGTTGGACCGAAGTCGGACCTGTGGAGAGTTGGGTGTTAGAGGTGTTACTTCCTCACGTGTCTCGAAAGAGAGGCTGGTCCAGACTCCCGCAGTTCCGCCTAACGTTTTAGGCGGCGTAATTTTATTTTCAGAGCGCACACAAAGGATTCAGGCCAGTGACAGGCCTAAAACAAAGAAACGGCAAATTGGTCCGCTGACATTGCCGTTTTCAGGTTGAGTTTTTTGTTTTCGGTTAAATCCTTTGGAGGGTAGCGGTGTTCGCTATCCTGATTATCTATTGACAAGTTAAATGGAAGGCATACATGTTAACTTATAGCTGTAAATTGCCTTCAAATTGATCTATAGTTAATTGGCAAGCTTGATGACGAAATAGATTGAATTGGCAGGACGCATCACGTTTAATTCATTTCAATTATCACTTGGAATATTCGACCTACGTCACACCTAGCTGAATGATATATTTTTCAAGAAGATTTTGCAGCCTAGCGACAATTCAAAAAATATGAATTTAATCTAACTCGCAACCTTAATCTTCGCCACAGAATCTCCAATAAAATAAGTCTCTTAACTTGTATGATGTATCGAAAGTAACAAAGTAACCAAGGTTACCAAAGTAACTAACGTTAGGCGGAGGATCACTCTGCATGCGGGAGTAACCGTGCACATCGCCAATACCCTCATACGGTATCTCATCATAGTCGTTACTGACGCTGCCGTCTCCCTCTTCTCGTAGTGCCATGGGAGGGGGTGGTGGGGAACCGGAACTGGAACTATTGTATTGAGCTTCGTAGTGAGAGTTACTGGGGAGAAGGTGGAGAGTTACAGGTGGAGAGTTACAGGTGGAGAGTTACAGGTGGAGAGTTACAGGTGGAGAGTTACAGGTGGAGAGTTACAGGTGGAGAGTTACAGGTGGGGAGTTACAGGTGGAGAGTTACAGGTGGAGAGTTACAGGTGGAGAGTTACAGGTGGGGAAGTGAGGCTTGGAATTGATAGTAGGGACAAATTTAACGAATATATGAAAAAGTTTTATTGATTTTATTGTTTATTTAAATTATCCGAGCGTATAGATTAGTTCTAGTAACTTACTTTGAAGGACAACATGACTGGGGCGTAAAGATAAGTTCTAGTAACTTACTTTGAAGGACAACATGACTGGGGCGTAAAGATAAGTTCTAGTAACTTACTTTGAAGGACAACACGACTGCGGACAACACATATTAGTCCCTGATCCAGGTATTTTCTTTCTCCGCTCCTCCGAGCTGAACTTCGAGGCGCTGGTTCGGCGGGGAGGTAGTGGTGGGGACTCGTTGTGGGATCTGTTTAGTGGAGACAGGGGGTTCTGGTTCTGAGAAGAGAGTTGAGTTACTTGGGTGGTTACTAGGTTGGTTGCTAGGTTGCACGTCGCGTGGTTGCTAGGGTGGTTGCTATGGTAGTTGCTATAGTAACTTAACTATAGCCCGCACAATAGCTGTGTCGAAATGAGAGGACTGTAAAATTATTGGACCGCTTTTCTGTTAACTTTATTGCGAGGCCTTGCTATTTGCTAAATTCAATGTACTGTACTTTTATTAAAGACTAGTAAGCGTGAAACTCTCACCAGATAACCCTTATATATACACACAATCGGAGACGGCGCCAAATTCGAATCTAACAATGAATTCAACATCCTCCCTCCAACAAACTAGGATCACAATCCCGACATTTTGAGCACCTCCCACACCTCCCTGTATGTACCGACCACCTTCCCCAGCACCTAGAGGTGGGAGACCTGCCCCTTCCAGAGCTGCAGATAACATATTAGATTATCTTCCCCGCACACTTGTCACACGTGATATTAGCTGGGAGTTGATATCATTTACTTCAGACAGACAATGTCCTCATACCCAGACAGTACAGTAAGGTAGAGAGAGAGAAAGTGGGTGAGAGAGAAAATGTGTTTAAAACGTTTTAAACGGCTGTTTGGAAGACGTTTTAAACAACCTCGCGATATCACGTTTTGGTTTACAGATGGTTGCAAGGGAAGGTCACGTGATAATTTAATCACGTGTGTGTCATGGCAACCAATGAAGGCCTTGTCTATTCCAAGGACGCCCTTCGCCTGATAAGGAGACACGGTTTATCTATTCTCTGAGATCGGGGAAGTTGAAATTTTTCGATGTTTAGTTTAAACTTTTTAAACGTTTCAGATGTTAAACAGATACACGTCCTAAATAAAAGAAACATAATATCACCGTCTAAAATACCGATTTTAAACCAAGAACATTTTGTTTGTTCAACCAGTGTTAGAATATAAAAGCTCTCTTTCATATAACCCTTCAAAAAATCAAATCTGGCTTTTTGCCAAAAACCAAGAACTGTCTGCGATAGAACTGTCCTGACAAAGTCTGGGATTTGATGGATATAACAATGATTTTACGTAGTAAGGACTTAGGATGCTACACTTTAAATCGTATAGTGACATGCAATACCAGTGAAATCAGGCGAGTTATTGGGACAGTGACGTTCGTGACGCTAATTAACGATCAAGACGGGCTCATCTTTAGTCGGTGGGAATTTACACCACGGATTAAAGTAGCTCCGCTGATTTAGCCCCAGGTTACTGCCGGTCTTTTGGATTGAAAAAAGTTTGTTATGTTCTAGTACATGACATAAAGATCAACGTTGATAAACTTTCCTAATCTAGAAATGGTGACACACTCATAAAGATCCAATCAATGCAAAACTCTCATTACAAATGACTAGATTGACCCTTTAAACAACTCTTATCGCACAGTGTAGACGGGTGCATTTGGCACCAGGCCAGAAAACAATCCTCCAACTGCAGCACATCACATCACTAGGATTAAATTAGAACAATGTAGCTCAACTGAATTACTTCCATTACAGTCCACTAGGGGAACGTGAATCTGTGGGTGTGATAAAGGGTGGAACATCAATATCATGATCTTCAACTATATCATAGATATTGTCTGTGCGACGTGAAACAATAGTCGGATTTGAAATAACTAATTCGTCAATTTTTAAACATTTTCATGACTTTCTGAAAGTCGCCCGATGTATTGTAATTATCAATCTATTGTTCGTCACATCTACAAATAATAAAATAGAGTGGCGAAAAATTTAAAGTTGCCCTTACCAAAATCTGATTAAAATGGTTGCCGGGGGAACCCGGGCCGAATTGAAGCGACGTCAAGTGGTGTTGTGGGGAGGAAGTGTGATTTTTTGGTGACGTCACGTGGTGTTGTGATGACGTCACGTTATTGTCGTCTGGGCTGATGGATGTGTATAGGGGGTCTTGGGAACTGACTGACTGCAAATTATGAGGAGGTTAGAAAAGTTTCCTTGATGAAAAGATAGAAATAGGATTGCTCAATATCACTATGGTTTTGAAAAAATATATTAGCTATACAATAGCTATACAATAACTATAAAATCAGCAGATTAGATTAACGTAAAAACTTGAAATAACTTACGGAAGTGTGTTGATAAATAGGAGATAGGGCTTGTAGAGGAGGAGGAGGCATGTTACCATGGTTACCATGGTTACCATGGTTACCGTTTGGTACGTTGTTCATTTTAGGTGATCCTAAGTTAAAGTCTCGGCAGCATTTCTTGTACGCCTCCTCGAATATAGCTATTCTGTTGCATGCTTGTACTCTGTTGATCTGTAAACATTTTATTTTATTCCATTTTTGTTTTTCCCCCAATTTTCCCAAAAAATACTTTTATAGGCGAACGCATTTCTCGATATTCTTAAACGTTAATTTGCGCTCAAGCCAATACCTTTTTAAAAACGAAACATTCTGTGGATTCCTTGCGATTCATTTAATTAAACACGATGAAAGAAATTATAAATTACTAATTATCCAGGGCGTCGCAGGTGCGCTTGAGACATTATAATGTGTAAACATTATACAAAACACGCTAGGGAAACAAATCTGCAATTAAAATACATAGATCTGTCAGAAACTATAACTTCTTTAACCGCAAAATTACCTTCTTTAGAATTAAAGTTTTTCCGTAGTTGATAACCCTCACACATTAAAGAAAAGTAAGATATTTAACATGTTACATGCCCTTAAGCAATTATAGTTGACTAGCTCTGTTTACATATCTGTTAACATATCTGTTTATCTATCTGTTTGTATAATATATCTGTTAACATCATGCATATCTGTAATATTATAAATCTGTAGTAACAATACAGTAAAGTTTGATTAGATTACAATAAAGTATAATGACATTACAGTAAAGTATAATAACACAAAAAGAAATACAAACAAAAACTAAACTCACTTCTTTAAGTCTCTCGATCTCCGTGTTGAGCTCCGCTATCTGACCACTCTCGACTTTCTCTACCTGCCGTTTTAACCGAATATTCTCGATCTCCAAACTTCGTATCGACTTGTGTATGTGTTCCTTTATTAGCTTCACTTTCTGACTCACTGAGTCCTCGTCACGTTTCCGCTGTAGCCGCTGCAAATATTACAAATATTCAGCTGATCTGGCGGGTAATGGGGCGGAGGAGCGATTTGCTATTTTTAGACATGAGGGGAATAATAGTTGTTTTATTGGAACTTTAAATAGCAGGAGAGATCGACACTGCTAACACAGTTTGTGAACAAATAGGTGCCCCGATTAACTTTCGGGCGCTATCTGTATCGGTTAAATCGAATAAAGTTGAATTGTTCAATCAGCCTAGCGTTGACTAGCATATTTGAAACAGATCAAGATTAGGCTGGGCCATGTGAAATGCTAAAATGTCACAGGTAAAAGTGTACATCTTACAGTTAACATTACACCTTCAAACTCTGCACACATCTTTCAATTAACACAGAACCTAAAAACCCACACACCTATAAACCACGCCTACTTTTAAACCCACCAAGTTATATCAAATAATGATCGTTAGTCACATTAATGCTCGGCCCATTAAAACAGTGAAATTAGGTTACCGGGAGCTATCCAATACAGAACAGAGCCTACAACCGGAAATTACTCAAAACACTCACCAGGGACTTTATCTCCGAAAATTTCTCAAAACACTCACCAGGGACTCTATCTCCGGAAATTTCTCGAAACACTCACCAGGGACTCTATCTCCGGAAATTTCTCAAAACACTCACCAGGGACTCTATCTCCGGAAATTTCTCAAAACGCTTACCAGGGACTCTATCTCTTCTTCCAGAGCAATGATCACGTTGTTCTTCTCCGTCAAATCGTCCCGGAGCTGAGAGACTTGTGCGCGCAGCTTGGCCGTGATAACGTCGTGTTGATCCAGCGCCTCGCGGTGCAGCGAGAGAGTGTCTTCCATCTAGAGGGGGTGGGGGTTTAGACAGGGGCTGGAGTAAAGGTGGTCGGGGTATATGTGATTACACGGTTGTTGGATCGATATTTTACTAAAACTTGACTACATTACATAGGAAACTATAACTAGTCTCTGTATAAAGTTCTTGTATGAAAGTAAACACGGCTACTACAGAACTACGGAAAATAAAACGGTCACGTCTAAAACAGCGCTCTAACAAGAATTAAGAAACGATACTACACAAGCTTGACAAGACTAAACAACTTACACATATACTTAGCCCAGACTACGGGAACAAAGACAAAACAACTTACAGGTCAAGAAGGGAGATACTTACTGGGAAGAGCACATAGAAATTTCAAATTCAGTATGACATAACCGCTAAAATTATAGCGCAGCTACATTATAATCAGCTATAACAACTGTCCAATCTGATATGAAAAGTAGTGTTTTCGTGAAAGATCGAGATTACAACATCTCGAAATGACAGAGGTAAAGCCTGGAGCTACTCAACCAGCTACTCAACCCATCTTTCAGGGTATTTAATATCACACTCAGATATGCAGTAATGCTACACGTGCGAGCCTATCCGATTCACGTGCAGTTTTCACACTGCACGTGGGAAAGTCTACTGCAGGTGGAATGCCTGAACTTAGATCTCGTCTTATCGCTCGCCGCCGACATTGCGATTTAATTCCTATTTTCGGATTTGCGACGGAGAATATAAAATTGAGAAACGGAGATTGGTGGTTAGCTGTTGTCGAGACCCAGATCATAACCACCCGGTTGAAATCTAACAGCGTCAGTAACAATTATGTAGCGATACCGGACAACCGATTTATAATGTGCGCTTTAGATGTGCCAACCTGGTGATACTTATACGTGAGAAAAGTTACACGTAGAAATACAAAACCGCTAAAATAGTGCTTCATGAGCGGTTTTGGAAAAGTTTTTGGCATAATATCTAGAGAAGTAAAAGCATCACCAACAAAATTTACATGGCCTGGGCCCTGGATGAGGTCCAAGGTGGACTAAGTGAACTTGTGATTCTGAGAGCACCGTAATTCGATTTTAATGACATTTCCCAGCTCCACCTACACAGACTCGAGATTAATCTTGAAACAAATATTTAAACCATCCTTTGATTGACCGTCACCAAAAGAGTTATCAGTAAAGAGACATAAAACAACACGTACGTCGTACAGTACAAACAACGACAAGTAATCTCAAGGCGTGTGTGATAACGAGACCTCAACGTCCCCCACGACAATTGTGGAGAACACTTTAGTCATTGGTATCATTTATTGTGAAACTACGTTCAAAACATTACACAACAGAAAGGTTTATGAAGGAGCTGTATAATATTGTGAAGGAGCGACGTTCAAGAGTGAAAAGTTTCATAAAGGAGCACTGAGAAGCCTAATGAGAAGAGAACGTACGGAGAGCACGACATAATAGTAATATCATCTCATCACTTTCTTCACTGAGTAACTAGTGACAAAATTGTACGACTACGAGGAGAAAGTGGCACAACATTTACTTGTAAAATCGCGGAAAATGTTCTGGAGAATTGCTGGGGACATCTGATCTGTTATAAAATCAGAGAGAGGACGACGTAACATGCGGGGGAAAATCGGTATGAAAACAGGGAGGTGTAAGACACGACGGTATGAAAATAAGAAAACTATTTTCACTGACTAATGATCGCCGTTAGCGCTGTTTGAATGAGTCGCTATCACACGCACTCGGACAGCCCCAAGTGTTTTGTTACATAGTATATCATAACAATTTAATTCCCCATTATCAGATCTAATATTATTCACAAAGTCGTTAAATCTCTAGTGTATTCTGTCTTATTGGTTTATAGACATTAGACACCTTATCGCCAACCAGACAACTAGTTATCCTGTCTACACTTTCCAGACAGGCAGCAAGCATGCAATGTATTTTGTAGGTAAATATAAACAATTCAAGGTGTGGTTTGTTTATGTTTACAAGATATGATCTAAGATATGCGCACATACAACAAGTTCACATCGTAACAATCGTGTAACAGAAAAAACACAAGACCAGATGAAAACTATCATTTTTTTTCAAAGCGAGCAGCGAATTAGAGACAGGGAAGAAAGCGGTACTCGGCTCACTAAAAGTTAGGTCACGGTATTCTCGGGGAAGCGACTGTTCTGCTCTCTTGTCATCGAGTAGTTAGGTGCTTGTTTATGTGATGAGGTGAATATGTGCGGTCCGTCCGGGAAAGAAAGGGTACCTGACGGTACTCAGTAAACAGAGGGTACCTGACGGTACACAGTAAACAGAGGGTACCTGACGGTACTCAGTAAACAGAGGGTACCTGACGGTACTCAGTAAACAGAGGGTACCTGACGGTACTCAGTAAACAGAGGGTACCTGACGGTACTCAGTAAACAGAGGGTACCTGACGGTACTCAGTAAACAGAGGGTACCTGACGGTACTCAGTAAACAGAGGGTACCTGACGGTACTCAGTAAACAGAGGGTACCTGACGGTACTCAGTAAACAGAGGGTACCTGACGGTACTCAGTAAACAGAGGGTA
>JH153812.1:345178-356328 GCA_000226015.1 Mnemiopsis leidyi | reverse complement strand
GGTTTAGGCTTCAATCTCTGCACTTGAAATTTGAGACTTGAGTCCTGGTTGAGTCCGTAGAATCAGATTTGTGTATCGCTGTGGGGGCTGGGGCGGACACAAAACTTATAATTGTTTTTGTAGCCCGCAGTGACGTAAACAGTATGTTTGCCTCTGTCATACGTGGCGCGCGCACAACTCAACACATCTACATTTTGTAGATTTAACGAAATGTAACATCAGGTAAAAGTTGCGTCAACAGAAACGGGTATTATATTTGGTAACATAGTGTACGATGTATCGGGTGTAAGTGGCGACAAGAGCTGTGTTGTTCTTAACGACATTCACATCGACATCATGGATTATATTGTCCCTGCGTCCTGCACTGATACTGGTATGTTTACATTCTTCTTTCTTTGCTTGGTAACTGCCACCGGCCATTGTAGGGTTACTCAATCAATATTCTCCAGACTTCAAAAATAAATAAAATGCATGAGAATTGTTATACTCTCCGCAGATAATGTAAAGTGTATGAAAATTGTTGAAATTCTTAAAGTCTGATTTAAACGCGTCTCAATAATTGTAGCCCTTATCCCGTTTCTTGGTCTGAGTCAATAAATCAATTTTTCGCCTACCTGGAGATCACCAAACGTTTATATCAAAAAATGGGCGTGAAATATCAATCAACTTTGATGTACTTATTGTTACTATTAGAAAAAACTTAAGGCTTTGCTCAGAAGTGAAGCTAACATTTTGTACCTGTTGGTTCCCTTTTTAAAATGTTTGACGTCTTGCTAGGAATAACATGATTATTCTGCTTACTTCCAGAAAAACATTTCCATCGAAACACATCCCCCACAAAGATTCTAAATCCCTTGTTAAAATAACAGTACATCAGAGGGTTCAATGTCATATCTATAGGTATCATGTAATTTATAACCCGGTACGCAACATATCGTTTCTCTTTTGCTGCGACCGCGTAAACCGTGACCGGAAGCCAAGATATCACCAATAAAACAGACAAGCAGATAATCATGAGAAGTGTTGTTTTCTGGACCACTCTGGCGCTTTTCTGGGCTATGTGGACAAGTCCTACGTTGCAAGTAATGATAATTAGCAATGGTATTGCTGTGTATGAGAGGAAGTTAACTTTGTCGATTTTATTACCACAGTTCGTTACCTTCTCTGTTTGGCAAGAAACACCTGAACGGTTTTAATCAATCTTATCTTTGATATATGAGAAGTTTTTACTTTTGACTGAACTATTCTAGTATCTAAAACCCCTCAACATAGTGCTCCATAGTGGGTATAGAGGACATCAGCCACATCCATATTGTTATAGCTGCTCCTTTTCGTTTACTGGGCGAGATATTGTCAGAGTAGATCACAAAATCTACGAGTCCTAGCTCAAATTGTATACTCATGACTACACTCTGGTGCGAGCTCTGGAACTCATTCAGTTTTATTCAGTATTGTTCAGTATTATTACTCATTATATTATTATCCTTACTTATTATCATTTGCCTTTTATAGACTTTTTTGTTTACCTAAGGTTAACAGAATAGATAAACAGCACTTTTTCCTCGTAAAGCCTCGGCTTTTGCCGATAAAGTTCCATCCATTTTATCTCACAAACGATAAAATGTCGCTGTAGATATAGCAGTTTGAAACTAAAGGAATTCCGAAATACCTGAGATTGTTGTAGAGAGATCGGAGAGGGAACATGCACCTCAACAACTTGTTTAACGAGAAGAGAGTAAGGGAGAGCAGGTGGGCTATAGCGTACCAGTTAGCGAAGTTACTGGACATGCTACACAGAACGGACCCGAACATCCACCTGCATTATTTTTAGCTCAATGAGTAAAGATTCCAGCTCCTTTTACAGTTTAAGTGAACTTTTTTCTCATTTCCACCATGAATTAAATTACCTTAAAGGCAGCCAAGAGAGTTATGTGTAGATTTCCAAATGCCATGGCTGTTGATAAAATCATCCAAATTAAACTGACCTGTCCATAAAGTTGTTGCTAACGGAAGGTAGGACTATCGTCAAAATATACATCAGATCCGACACCGACATGTTGATGATAAACCACAAGGAAGTGGTGTCTATCTTGAACCGTTTTGTCCCAACTGCGGTAATAACTAAGATATTTCCCACACCCCCCAGTAGAACGGTTATCAAACTCCAGGCTCCTATCAAGTACCGCTCTACATTCGTCATTGAACCTCTTGTCGTGTTGATCATGTTGGGGAGCTGCTTGGGTTTTACAGCTAATAAGCGGTAAAAATTAAACACCATGTGCGTTAACTGAAACAAATTACAAATTTACAACTTCTTGTTTGGTTGGAGAGACGAAATGAAACAGTTAACATGACTGGGTTTTTGAATTCTTCATTTTATGTATCATCTTGAGAAAACCTCAAGTTATTTGTATAATACATGGTAGTGTTGAAAATGTTAAAATAACAAATTTCATTCAACTGCGAAAACAACAATGATATTGTTGTTTTGCTCTAGTCAGGGAGTAAACCCTTATATGATATTAGCCACTTCAATCGGCTTTAGAACGTTAGATCGATATTCACCCTTTCTTGATACTTCATGATGTCAGTACGAAGCCAAATAAATAGCATGTTCCATTAGCAATGTTAGTTTCAGTGGACGGTTATTAAGACTGCCTTGTCCATAATCTAGTCAGATTTTTAATTTAAAAATCTGACTAGGTTACTTTGCAACCAATACCTTATGCCCAACCAAGCCATTGACCATCCTGTTAGAGCTAATTAAGTTGTATTTTTAAAGCTAGAGCCCGCACCTAATCTCTAACAAATCATCAAAGCGCTAGAGCCCGCACCTAATCTCTAACAAATCATTAGAGCGCTAGAGCCCGCACCTAATCTCTAACAAATCATTAGAGCGCTAGAGCCCGCAGTCCGCACCTAATCTCTAACAAATCATCAAAGCGCAACCAACATCAAACATAGCCAAGGGACGAAAACTGAGAATAAAATCAAGAACTGAGGACTATACAAAATGACATATGTACCTTCTAAGTCCCACCTGTTTCACTTCAAGACGTAAGCTATAGCCCATATCAGCCTAGACTCAAGATCCGAGACAAAGATGCTTATATTTAGATATAATATTGAGGGTATGTCATTTGGTGCGTACTTACACTTTACAGATATGGAGAATAGAGATGTATTGTAGGTATAATATGAGATGGTACAATCGTATAACCTAGAATAAGTCTAACGAAAATATTGGATTTATAGTTATACAACAAGCAGTTATACAATAAGGATGCTTTGTGAGCAGCAAGATGAGATTGCCATCTGTTAACGCTGTAGTTGCACGTAGAGCGCTTAAGTTTTGGCAGTAAACTTAACAACTGATCTGATAATTGCCAATTTAGAAATTATCGAATTTGCGGTGAATAGAACTACGCTTAATTACGTTTAGGACTAAAACTGCGTCTTATATTTTTGATATTTTCTTCTGTTACAATTGAACTGTTCGTAGTTTTAAGAACGATAAGAAAAACTGTATTTGCAGAAATAGTAAGCCTACTTAAAAAGTAATGCAAGGCACATGAAAATAAACACAAGTGAAATTTAGCCTGAAAATATCTATTGTTCATGGCTAAAAGCCAGGTGCAGCCCTACAGAGACCGCTTCTAATCGGCCAGACCCTTTGTGCATGCCAGGTTGCAGAGCACCTAAACGAGGTTAACTGGTATACGGTGGGGTGCAATATTTCCTGCTACATCTACTTTTATTAAAACTTTACAAACTAAACAGCGCGTTAGCAATTGTCAATTCTTGCATCTAAAGCACACTAAGAGTAGATGAAAAGCTGTGCAATTCAGCGAAATACGGGAAACCAAGTAAATTTATTTTTCAGTTTTTCCCAGAGCTAGTGATGATATCCCACATTGAAAAGGCATATTTGAGCATGGACATTATATCATGCGCCTTGTGCTATCAAGTCAGCCAGGCTAATTGGACTTTTTCCTGGATCAATCTTTATGGCAGGTTTTACTCCGCTTGCTGTTAAAACAACCCGCTTAAAGTTTCGGGCGCAGGTAAAGATCCAATGGTTAAGTTTAACCCAGTGAAAATGAGGCTGGCCGAATCATGTTTTTGACGAAATATTAAGTTGGTAAGGATTACTTATCTTAACGTGCTAAACGTGCTAGGTTGAAACGGGGGAACTAAATCCATAATAGCACATCAATTTGGCTCCGTAGATCTGGTGCCATATCATAGCCATAGTCCGGGTTTCATTGTAGATACTGCCTGCTAAATGCTAGCTCCTTGTTCCGAAGTTCAACATTTATGTATGGATGCTTACGTTGTTATTTTCAATTAAATCGCCTGCCAACAGAATTGTTTAATGAAAGCACATTCAGCTCACATTTTAACCTGCTCCCAAAAGTACGGAATTATTATCAGCCTTAAGTTTTGCGGGTATACGCACTGTACGGCGACATACACTGAACAGCGACAGCGACATTTCGCTAATTCGCTATTTAGTTCGTGTCGCCATACAGTGGAGGTAACGCACTCTTTGGCGACATGTGATCCTTTCTTTACTCTCTTTCAATTCATGCATTCTAAGCCTGCGAAATGAGATGCGGAGGGTTGAGACCAGCTGGGATGTGACGGGTGACCCCCTTTCTTGATTGAGTGATACGAGTGGTGCGATAAACCTATAGGGATTATATGTTTTGACTGCCTCAGACCGCAGATTGTACTTCACACTAAATTATTATGCCTTAATTATTTGTTCTTATCACAATAGTTGCAACTAGATGTACGATAAAATAAGAGATAAGATCTGAATGACAAAATTCTTTTAAATTTAAGTTTATTCAGTAATTTGTCGGTTGTCGGATGACAGATGACAGATCAAGAGATGAATGTAACACGGTTTTAATAACATCCGAACAGTTTTAATTGACGACAAAATCACAAAACTTTATTAGTAATGGCGACGTCATGCAGAGTCAAGATGTTCGAAATAAACAGTGAAAGAACAAACAACTTTTAAAAACAATTCGAATTTAATCGATTATCATTAACAATATCACACAACAACAGAATTAGTCAGACACGCAAGTTCAGTCATTGAATATCAAATATTTAATAAACTGATAGTGTTGACTAATTGTTAATGCACATATCAATTAAAAGAAATGTGTGTGAGAGCTCAAAATTCTTGTATTTCTGGTAACCACACGTTACAGTGTTATGTTTGTTACGTGAAAAAATGGAGAACTCACCTATCCGCAAAGCCTTCAAACTCATCATAGCTCTACCCTTCGTCCCTGAAGACCTGATACCTACTGAGTGAAGGTGTCACTGTACAGTATGTCGCTGTTCAGTGAGCCGCTAAAGTATGTCGCTGTTTAGTGCGTGTCGCCACACAGTGCGAAAATTTCGAGTTCGCCGTTCGCTGTACGGTGTGTGTCGCCGTACAGTGCATGTCGCCACACAGTGATAGAATCAGTTTTGCGTAATAGGGCACCACTCACAGCACACAAACAACTAGCTTACATAATTATCTTGGCTTGGCAAGTGTTACGTCCGCGCCGCTGAGATTTACTTCGAAATACGATCTGTACTCTGTGGACACGTGAAAGACGAACAAACCCCAACTTTTATTGAGCGCAGTATGAAAAATTCCTGTGAAAAAGAGCGCAATCGTTAACATTGGGCTACTTTCAGGACGTCCTTATGTGAGGCAGTGGAAACAATATCACTATCATAATATTGCCATTTGCAGTTAGGACAAACGTCTAGCAGTCGAATGTAACTGCTGAGAAAAACTATCGTGTAAATTAAAAATTAGCAGCTTGGCAGATTAGGTTAGTATAATGCTACACTAATTAGCAACGTTACTCTCATCAGAGCAGCATTAGCCGCCCATTACATTAGCATTAGATAACATTAGATTACATCAGATGAGTGCTCCTTGCCCTTGCAAACAATAGAGAGAAATACAGTACATCGGAGAATATCAATGATGTCCATATAAAAACGACGGAGCCTTGGGACCTTGGGTACTAGATATCAAGAAATATTATTCAGATTTGGGCAATGTATCTGTAAATTTGCGATGAGAAGTAGGGATACTACAAAGTAAGGATACTACAAAGTAGGGATACTACAAAAAGAGATAGGTCTTGTCTTGTGTATAGCTCTAGTTATTCGGCTGGGGCAGGTTTCTGGCGAGTGGCTGGTCCTTATAATTACGCATATCTTTAGTTACTGCCATTTGTCCTCCTATCATACGCCATACTTAATCTTGGTTTGGTAATGTATTTGTCCCTAAATCCTACCTTAGACAGGTCAAGGAAACGTGATGATGATTTTCTCTTGATGCTCAGATCCTCTAAGGATCTGACCATCAAACTTGGCGTGGTTCACCTCTCAGACGAGAGTAATATTTATAGGAGGTAACACGCCGGGCAGCTCAGTCGGCTTATTATCTGCTGCTGCTAAGATATGTTCGCAACCTTACTTGGATTGGTGCTCATTTAATGCCAACTCAAAATGTATTATATGGCATACATTCAATCTATATCAAATTTTAAATTTTAAAGCTTACTTATCTAGATCGCAGTAGACCATACCAGCATAGGCTCACGACCAAATAATTAACGTTCAGGTTAGTATTTTATTCACTTAGTTCAAACGCAAGTCAACCTTCATGGTGTGAGATAGAAATTCCACATTTCAGTCCTCAGCAGCAATCAAATCAAATCAAACAATTTTTCTCTGGGCTTAACGTTATTCATTGTCCGATTCTCGCGAAGCCCTATTAGAACAGACATAACTGCAATTCGTATTATAATCGTAAATCATATAGCATCGCCCATCGGTTACCAAATTGGAACACAAGAAAACTTTATTGTTCTTACATTAAATCCTGGTAGGCAGCTCCCAAGTCCCAATCCTGTGTACGGAGCTCAATTTTCTCAGGGCTTACTGCTCTTCAAGATATTTGGGACATGAAGTCCTCCGGTAGCTATGCCCTGCCTGCAATTCGTATTTACTAATCATAACAGAAACGGTCACCAAATCGAAACACAAGTAAACTTTATTGGTTCTTAGATAAGACCCTAGTAATTCCAATCTTGAAGTAATGAAACAAAAAATTTATTTTATACCATTTTACAATTTTTCTACGGTCTTACTGCTTCACAAATACATTTGTGACATTAAGGCCTCCGTTGAAACCCACTGTTTCTAGATAAACCTTATCCGCACTTGTCTGACAATTTCTCAATGCCTAACGTCAGTTATTGGCCAATTAGAACGTTATGCTCGCAATCCGAAAATCATGAAATTTTTCATTTCGTGACTTCGACTTCTTGAGTGAGCTCGAATTGTGTTCGTGGAAACATAATACGGCATCTTATTCGATGTCAATCACAAGTTAAAGTTAGACTGGGGTGTTTAGTCAGCTTCCATTCCATCGCAGGAAGGTATTGTAATTGTGAAATAGAATATACGATTCCTGTCATCCTGACCCAGAACACCGCCCACCGGGCCCCAGAACATTTAACCTCAGAGATTTTGCCCCAGCGACCCTAACGTCCTAACAAAGGTGTCTGTTTTGGTGCAGGACATCACTGAGGCAAAATCCCTGGGACACAATGTCTGCCACCAGAATTTACAACCAATTTCTGCCCGCGCTTTATGTGTACCAGCTGGGACTCGTCCTCCGACCTGGTTAAGAAGACGATTGATGATGACTGATGATGACAGGTCCCTGTTTCTGACAATGTTGTATGTCCGTATAACCAATCACAAAACGCTACGTCCAGCTGCTCAATTACATTTTACCGTAGTGTCCTCCCCTCTCCCCATCAATTAAATGTAACATTCTGATTAACATTTTGTTTCAGAGTTCCGCAAGATGTGGGCTGAATTCGAGTGGGAGAACAAAGTGTCAGTTCAGAGCAATATCACCGACATGAACCAATACCTGGACCACATTCTTACTTCCACTAACATGCGCTGCCTTACCCCTAAACAGGTTTTAGTGTGGTTACTATTATTGAGGTTACTCATACTCATAGCGGTTCCTTGTTGTTACCGTGGTTACTATTGGTTATTGCAGTTACTTCATGGTTAATAAAGTCGGTATCGCAATTGGTTATCGTGGTTGTTGTTAGTTACACGATTACAAGAAAAACCAAAACCATTACTGCTATTTGTTAAAGCTTTTACATGCCATGGCTGTTAGCTTCGTAATCAAATGTGACTTAATTACCACACTGCATATCACAGAAAATTTGGAATCTAATCAATCACTCCTGTCAGGCTCTCGATGGCGATTGCGGTTTTCTAGCTGCGAATTTGTACGCAAAAAGTGTTTTTGGAGAGGATGCTTTAGCTAACATAAGGTTGGTTCTTTGCAGGTCGAAAGCAGCAGCACAATCCACTCACCAAATGACGATTTAACTAATCTGGTGTACAGTGTAGTTGTGAAGTATTATTGAGTCTCATAGAAGAGTCTGATTGTTCAAAAGTCTAACCAGTAAATATAACCAGTTAGTTGTAAATTGTAATTTATCGAAAATTGTTAAGCTAAAAACCATTACACCCTCACTTTACCGATCTCTTCTTACCTTCAGTATCGAGCAGCTGTCAGACTCTGGGGCACTCTCTGGACACATCAGAATTAGAGCCAAGAGTCAGGGCATGGCGCTTTCCCTCGGCGACAAGATTACTCATAGCCAAAAGAAAGAGGCCGGAGCTTAACTGTTGTACTTGAGACAGCATACGTTTGTCACTGAACTTGATTATTGGTCCACATGAGCCGCTTTTAGTGATCCAACTTTCAAGTAAAAATTGTATGTTTGGATATGCTTTGATTGAGCTTTTGCATGGAAATTACATTAGATTAACTATGGCTTTTCCCAGAATTTCTTCGATTACTTTTCTCAAATTTGAGAATATATTATTCAACGTTGTTCATTTATCTTTTGCCTTTAAACACGAAAATTCGCGTACATACTGCCATGATGTTTATTGTTTAATCATCACTACCAATTTGAATTAAACTTTTCTAAAGAACTGCACCATTATATTTATATTTGTCTCACTTTTCCCCGACAACGTAAAATTGTAAATGTCTGACAAACTTGTCTCTTGTTTAAAAACCTTTATAGTTATTCAAGTTCAACATTCAAAACGCTCGCGATGGAGATTTTTCAAGCCAACATAGCTCTGTAGCATCGGGAGCTTTTGCGTCGCGCGTCACGTCAGTCCTAATTTCGCGCTAAGCTCGCAGAGGAATATCAGATATATTGCCTCGCGTTGCGGCCCACGGAGCAGCAGGTCAGGCAACGTCTGACAAGGGTAATACTTGTCTGACTTTATCCGACCCTCATTCGAAGCGAATAAAAGGAGAATAAAATGTCAGGAGAATAAAATGTCAGGAGGGTGCGCGCGCCGCCGCTGCCTTGCTAAGCCAACATAGCCCTCATGACCATGTGGCTCGCGCTGCGCGCGCCCAATCGGGACGCACTGTGTGAGCTTTTGCGTGATCGCGCTAAGCTCGCACTGGGATGTACGTGTTTAGCAACGCGCTACCGTACAAGGATATTCGTCTTAAGCATGGCAAGATGGATATAACGAATCCATACGAAAACATGGGTAAAAAGATTACCATACATCACACATCTTGCCTGGGGACCTCAGTCTTTTGTTGCTAAGAGAGAGTTGACGAGATTATATCCGTCTAACGTTCTAACGAAACGATCGTTTTAGCTGCGTGAGTCGGGTATCACCGCGACAAAGAGAAAGCCGCGGCCGCGCTTGTCAAACGTTGCCTGACCTGCTGCCGCGAAGCGGCAGCCCCCGTGCGCGAAGCGAAAATTTGATTTGAAAATTGAAAATGGGCCGCAACGCAACGCAAGGCCGCGCAGCACCTGGTAACACACATTTTGTTGTCGGCGACAGATCTTGCGCCACTAGAGTGTTGAGAGGCGCAGCCTTGTCAAACGTTGCCTGACCTGCTGCAACGTGCAAGGCAAGAGCAGCATTAACCATGTTGCCTGGGGACCTCAGGCTAATTGTTGAAAGAGCCGCGCATCGCCCGGTAATAACCGTGACAAAATTGACAAGATTATATTATATCCATCTACCGTTTTAACAAAACGATCGTATAGCTTTTGCTGCGTAAGTCGGATTGTTGATTGTACAGCAGCGCACACCCTCCCGTTATTTTATTCTCCATTTTGTTCTCCATTTTATTAAGTGAACGCGTGGCAAAAGCACCTGGTTAGGTGAAGTCCTGCCAGATAAGACGCAACCACAATACACACTCTTCAAAAGTGAAAATGGGCTGCTACGTGAGGCTAATACACATTGAGTATTTGCTCTAACCGGAGCCCTTTTCCGCGCGGTGTAAGCTCTTCGTTAGGTGAAATCGAGTTCTATTTTTAACCTCAAGGAAAACAAATTTTAATTTAGGCTCCAGAGTCCAGCTTAAGATTAATTTTTATATATTATACACAACATATTTGACAAAATTGTGATTTTTTATCAATTTGGTTTTTTATCAATCTTGTTTCAATCCTGTATTTCAATGGAAATTGTGCATTCATGTAAAATAATGGATATTCATATCGCCACCTGACTATATTTATCATAACAGCTCCATTTTCGGCTGCTTTATTCTCTGAGTCAGGTTGCAGGATAAAACTGGATGGACAGTCGGATTGATTGAGTGACTTTTGGATCTTACCTTGGACATTTGATTAAAGATACTGTCCAATAACAATTATTTATAATAGAGTAGCTCTATATCGAATTTTAACCATCAAATTTGTTAAAATCATTCAAATATCACAAATTTCATTCAAAAGTTTTCAAATTTTATCGGGTATTCTTTGTGATTTTTGTATCATTTGGATTTATTCTGTCAATTTGGTCAGTTAATTAGTAAACATATGACATTTTAATTAACAGCCGTATTTAACTTTTCATTAATTTTGCTCCATTTTAGCCCACAAATAGGCGCATTGGTTGGGTTAACTAATAAATAATAGATAATGATGCCAGCATCATCACACCCACTCTCTCAAAATATCATACAATCTTCAAAATATCAAAAAGTTCAATATACAAATTTTAATAAATGTTAACAAATT
>JH153812.1:300528-310530 GCA_000226015.1 Mnemiopsis leidyi | reverse complement strand
AAAATAAAAGGATGTAGTCAAATTTCTCCGTTGAGGGTACAGGCCTTATCTTCGTGCCAAAATAGGCACATAGACTTGTCGTAGTAACATTATAAATTAACGCAAAGTTCAGTTGCTACAGCAACCCCTGAAACTCACAATTTGTCTGTGAAATAATGACGTCACATATAGTAAGGATGACGTCATATATTGCAACACTATGTGGAGGACTGGGTCGACTCCGCGGTTTCCGTCGACATGACGAGGGTTTCGAGCTCGTCCGCCGCTTCGCCGGCCGTAGTCTTCTTGCCCGCCCGGATCACCGCACGGTAACAGTTGTGAGCTTGGAGCTGCTTGATCAGGATCCGAACCTGTATTTAAGATTAAATTTATTCGAAAAAAGAAACCAAGTTTAATGTATTGTTAATGTAAGCCTCCCAAAAACTCATTTCAAATGGACCTTGAAATATTGGTTTAAAAAGTTTAAATTGCCAACAAGTGTTGCTGCATGTAAAACTGTGACACAACATTTCCCAGAAGTTAACATTCATTCTGACGTTACCTTGTGCTTGGACTCAACAGCGTTCCTCTTAGCCAATAAGGTTTGGTAACGATCAGTAGGAACACACACCACACCTTCATACCTGTCAGGTGCCACCTGAAATATATATAATCAATGTGTGTGTGTGTGTGTGTGTAGTGTAGTGTGTGTGTGTGTGTAGTGTGTGTGTGTGTGTGTGTGTGTGTGTGTGTGTGTGTGTGTGTGTGTGTGTGTGTGTGTGTGTGTGTGTGTGTGTGTGTGTGTGTGTGTGTGTGTGTGTGTGTGTGTGTGTGTGTGTGTGTGTGTGTGTGTGTGTGTGTGTGTGTGTGTGTGTGTGTGTGTGTTGTGTGTGTGTGTGTTGTTGCATTGTTTCAGCGCTGTGGGATAACTTGGCAGTAGAATTTACCCTCGTGGCCTGGTTGCTAACGTCTTTTTACCGCACGCTTATTTAAAGATACACTCGCTAAAATAACTCACACAGTCTGCACCGTCTTCTAGTTTTGAGAGAAATTATAATGCACGGCAGTAAATGTCTCGTGTCCAAAACTCGTGGTTAATTGGGCACTGGAATTTCTCTCTGCCCTACGTCACAATCTACGACATCTCTATACTTTACCTTGTTCGTTATTGGCAGAGCTGTGAATTTTAACACTTTGACACGATGAAAAGGGAGATTATCAAGTACTTATTTTGGGTCACTTCTTGGTCACTAAATATAGCTCCGCATGCCAGTCATTCTTAAACCTGGATAATTTGGAAAGACTTCTCATTATGCTTGATATGGCCGTCAAATGTAAATCAATAACTCTTCAATCCATAGTACGGATTCTAAATTTTAACTGTTTACGTTTGCTGTCAGTCCAGCTTCTAGTCCCATAAAAGATAAATGTTTCGTCTGTTTAAAGTGAACTAGAAGGCCATCTATTCAGGAAGCAATGTTTTCTTAAATTGCTATCACAAGTGTTAAAATAACCGTGAAATTTATTTATACTACGTTTATAAGTTTATTCGTCACATCCGTGATGATTTGCAGTTTATATACATGATACATGTGATACACATTTTGTCACCGTTCAGGAAATATATTTTAAACTGTTTTACTAGATTAGCAAAATCCTTTGACACTAACACGCAACTATAATAAAGCTTAATTTGTGTGATTTGAGCTTATGTCTTATTATTAGAAAGGTGAGTGTGCAGCAAGATACAACTCATATCTGCCTAACCGGCCGGCTTTTGTACAATCATATATCCAATAATATACACGGCGGTATATATTACCAATGATAAAGACTGTGCGAACTATCCACCAATGCGGAGTTGCTCCGTGTATCACGTGCGCGCTGCACAGACAGCTGCACGCCACATGACTTGGCGCAGACAGCTCACCGCCGCTCAATGCAGGAAACACTGGTAACCCTTGCAAACACGTGATGTTGCCGGGCAACTCAAGTACAAGTTACAACTCACGTGTCAGACCACGTGGTGTGGGTAGGAAAAGAGAACAGATAGCCGCTATATATAATACAGTGCACTGAGACCAAGCTATTCTGGTACCCAGGTATCCAATAAGGCCGAGCGAGCGAGGTAGCGTGTCGCGTATAGTGGCTGTGTTGGTTGGTATGTCCAGCTCGGTGTTGGCTAGGCTACACCACCGTCCACTACACACTACTCGAATAGTCACGTGACCCAATTGCACTTCAGCTGTGGTAAAAATACTCGCCCAGTGAGAGCTATATACGTTTGTGTGTGTGTATGTGTGTGTGTATGTGTAGGTGTATATTGACACCGTTATTTTTGTACACATGCCATGCAGTCACTGTGACTAAAATATATACTTCCTTGATATGAAAGCTCGAATATACATCTATGGACTGCCTTTGTTTTTGGAGGTTTTAAAAATAGCGACAACTTGCCGCAGCATTATCCAGTTGGCTTGATACGTTAGAGATGAAATAGCAAAAGCTAACGTGCGTGACCTGTGTTGGGTGAGGGTGTAGATGTAAACAGTGTTCACGCGAGTCCAACTTTCATTGGTTGTTGTTTTAAAGCATTTACTCAACAGAATTCCTGCGTGTTGCGTATGCGTAATTTCTAAAAACCGCAATTAAATGGCTTCAGAGCTGAGTGCCTGACCTTTAGAGTTTAGATCCTAAAGTTTAAGAACCTGAATATTGAATTTTAATGTCGAATTTAGATTATATTGTACTAGATGAAATTTGACTAAAGCAACTTTTAACCTGGCATTTAAGATACCTAAATAAGACCGGTTGTTAAAGTTAAGGGGCGACGACTTCTAAATATATCCTTCTAAATATTATTACTAGTATATATTGTTTTGTTGGGCACTGCTGAGACGAGACACTTGGACAGCAACATATTTAAGAAAATGTGTTTATGCACATTTCGACCAAAAGCATTTATATAGTAATATCACAAAATCATATACCGTTATATCTACTATAAGTAGGATTGGCAATTATCTCTATAAATTATATCTATAAAATTGAAAAGTTTGGATATATTTTATAGATATATTTTGAAATTTCATAGATATAATTTCTTTTTCTTATTTAAGAAAAATTACATGTTTTTTCAACAATTTTTATAAGAAGTAGGACTGCTAAGGTGGTTGCGTATAACATCTTATAACAAGGAATACGCAATGGTTCTCAAAATATTTCAATCAATATGTCATTGACCATGTTCACTGGAAGATAAGGTTAGAATTTTATACAGCTACTAGTAAATACAGAATATCACCAAATATACGTATTAGAATACCTTACAAGACATTTTTATAACGTACGAAATGCGACGGTTTTCCCGAAATTTCGCCATATTTTCGGACCGCCAAAATTTCGGCCGTCGTAATAGAATCCGTCGCATTATTTTTAGCTTATTCCAATAATTGTGGCTTCATCGATTCATTTTGTTCTTGAAAAGTTAGTGATATGATGGTGGGGCAAAGAAACAAAATATTCCATGATGAATTGAATGTCGTTTGACGTTTACAATAGATTACAGTTATGTGCTAACATAAACGTCTTGTAAGGGATTAAGTCAAGATAAAAAATACCAAACTCAATAAGTCATGTGATGCAGATATACTGTCATTGATCATTAGAGTAAAATTTAGATTTTAGATTGAGATACTAAAATCAGCACTAATCAGTAATCATGTTATTACTCAAGTCAAAAGTTACTAAAATTTTGAATTTCCTTTGTGTCAGAAAAGAAAATGACGAAAAATACCCTTACTTTCTGTGACGTCCGAAATGTGACGGTTTTTGTTCAATTTCGCCATATTTTCGGACCGCCAAAATTTCGGTCGTCGCCAATTGGTCCGCCACAAAAATGTCTTGTAAGGTAATCTTGTATATCGTTATATACAGTATAAGTCCTAATTAATAACTAGATAAAAATACTATCCAATCTAGGCAGCACTTATCAGTACTGAACGCAAATCATGAATTATGAAATCATTACTTCAACTTAGATGATTTTTCTAGTCTAATCTATGTGGAATGAGTAAGACCGAAGTTAAATTCTTGAATGAGAAAGAAACTTGTGCTGAGTACTAAGAGATATCAATGCCTTGTTAACACAATAAATCGACACAGAAGGAACTAAGTTTATTAAATGAACTCAGCAATGAAGATTGGGCACCGGGTGAATGAGTGTACGATGTAACACCGGCTGAGTGAGTGTACGATGTAATCTTTACCAAGTTAAATTTGCCAGTTGTTTCTTTGTCAAAGAACCACAAACTCTTTGGTCTCTGTGCAGCTTGGCTTCAATCCAAATGAGCAAGTACATTTCGTTCATATGTTTGATAGTTATCTGGTAGCGATTACTCATAATACCAGCTCAAAGCAACATATTTGAATGCTCTTTGCAAGATTGTGATTATTACAAAACGTATTAAATCATCTGCGAGATCTCTAAGTCTGTAACTTGTCAAGTAATAAAGCTAGTTCTACCGTAAGCCGAGTGTTGTCTTTAAATTCTTCTTGCAACAGTTCAATTTCTGACAAATTAAGTAAAAAAACGTGGTGCCCTATTGTCGGTGCTGCACGACCGAATATTAGGTAACTTCCTCTCTTCCCGTCAGAAAGCAGGTCTACTTTATTCAGCTTGGTAGATGTGATAATGTTAATATTTCGGTTAATTTCATGTCGCCGAGAATGAGCATGAGGAAACCAAAATTCCTGAAACGTAATTTCCAGACATCATCTCAGCTGGGCTATTCTCCCTTAACACCTGTGACGTAATATCCTTCTCGGCCCCCTCACACCCTGAGTAACGTGATATCACCGCGCTATATTACCAGCCGTCATGCTATGACGTCATCACGAACAAAGGGGAGGGTGCAGAAGGGAGCCGGCGGAGCGCCACCTCCCGACCCAGACCATTTACACCCACCCCGTGTGTGTATATTGTGTGTATGTCTCTGTCTCCGTGGTCAGCTGCTAGCAGGCCTCATTACAGCTCGTATTGGAGTCGGCACCGCTTTGTCAAGCGGCTATTGGCCTCACTGAGATTCTGGGACAACACTGCCATTGTAGCCAACGTACTAGCAAATATTTTGGTCGCAGTCTTACAGAGTCTATTTTGTGATGCGGCGCGCGCAGTATGCGCGCGCGTCGCTAGCTCGTATTTTATCCTGGAGACAAATTACTCAGCCGTTGAGTTATAAATGGACATGACCGTTATGAGGCTTATCGTGTATATCGCGAACTAATTACGCTATACATCAAGTGTTCTAACCTTCTCTTCACATAGGACAGGGAGATGTTAGGCATCGAGTTCCGGATTCCCGAAATGGTAAGAAAATCCTAGTGTTTTCCGACCCTTCGTTCTAAATCCGTGCAGCGGAGATGATGGTTTGCTAGAATAAAGATAGATTGCACATAAGTTGATAGCTATTCGCATGCATTTGTCTCGTACATTACAGTTGGGCGTACAAATGTTCTCCTGTCCTTATGAGTATATTAATGAAAAACTAGTTTTGAAGTTTTGAGAGAGTTATAGAGATTCGCAGAATTTCATGTTTGTCACAGAAACTGTTACCTTTGTACTAGCTCAACGGCTAAGCAGGACCTTAACATCCTACTTTTCAGGATTTCGAGGGTCAAAAGCTAGCTGAGATTTTGCAGTATGTCATACTGGGACTTTTTGGGGTGAGTTTATAGTCCTTTTATGACCAATTTTTATGGCGAGTCTAACCATATCAATGTATGTCAATATCAAAAAAATCTGACATGAAATCGTGAATGATATAACTTTCCCTTTCAGATCGCAGGTTTTATTTGGGGCTACATCTGTGAGTCATTCCAACAAACATTCTACGTTGTTGCTGTCGGATCTATGATAGCCTCCATGGTAAGAAATATAACAAGTCAGCACTCAGCTCACCATTAAGTTCAGATTCCCAGATTACCGTTTCAATTTTGTATTAAACTGCAAATGCCAGTAATTCTTGATCATGTCTTCACTACGCAATCCTTTCAGGTGGTCATGCCGCCTTGGCCCATCTTCAGAAAACATCCTCTCCCCTTCCCCGCAGCAAAGACAGAATTAAAGAAACCGGCGGCAGTAGCCAAGGGTAAATCTAAGAAGAAGAATTAAGGGTTATTGTTTTTTATTGTTTTATGTTTTTATTTTTCAGCTGGAGTCTGGGCCATAGAAACATCCAATTTCATCTTCTTGGGTTAAATAATTAATATTGAAAGAATATTAGACTTGATTGTGAAACTTCGCCATTTTGCTGGCCTTAACCTCTGTTAAATTAATCTTACTCTTTCCTTTGAATAGCTAGCACCACTGAATTACTCGTGGTCGTTGAATTTATTTGCTAAACGGCGGTTATCATCACTATTAAATAGCTTAGAAAATCTGACATGTAACGTTACGCTTTTTCAAACTTGGGTTCATTTCAAGGCTAAAGCTTTTTGGCGTATGAATTGATAAAAACTAAGTTGGATGATATTTGAATTTCAGAGAATTGTGTAAATTATTACGTTGGTATTTTGATTGATACGGTATCAGTTTTGAAAAGACCACTTTTTCGTTTGTTGATAAATTTAGATAATTTAAAACTCCTGATGTATACAAAAGGGTTAATAGGAAAGCGGACAAAGTAATCCTAACTCAGTATCCAATCGTCATTGCCTAGAACCTACGTGCACCATAGAGTTTACCTTTATTTCCAAGTGAATGAGTCGAATGAATTAAGAAATGATCACGTTTGAGAGGATCAGGTATGCTAAGTCAGCATTCATGATATTACCAACCTTCTTGGGCATTACTGCACTTCTAATATATACGTTCAGCAGGAAGGATGTGAGATTTGTGACTTGTTTGTTGTTGACCATATTCTTTACACTTAGAGCCTCTAAGCTGGAGTAATATAGTGAGTGTATGATAAATATACAGTTCAGTACGAACATGATGCATGAGCAACTGCGCTGCTAGCCAAGTAAGTTTCCTGAAGAGGTCTAGTAAGGTTGCCTACTTTTCAGATATCACAGCAGGACCATAAATTGTAGGGGGTTGGTAGACACAAATAGATACGAGTTTGATATTGAAGAGGCTTTCAATTAACATGTGTTAATGGTCGTCAGCTAGAGGTGAAGAGTGAAGTGAGCCTTAAAGTAACTCAAAGTTATGTGTATCACTCGCTTCACTCAGAAAATATGGAGTGGGGTAGTGTCAGTGCTTGTGAGGGCTGATGGAGAGGGGGTGTGAACTGTTGATGGTAACATAACAATAATCACAAATGCAAAAAATCTAGTCTTCTTAGGTAAGGAGAAGGTAGTGCCAGCGGGGGTGGGTACGAGAATTGCAGCAGTATTGGAGACAATGGGATTCAAAAATGAGCTGCATTTCGGGATACTGTCCGTCCGATTCATGGAAGGGTTTCTGATGTGGATGGCTGCTTGCTCAGTCAGGTTCAAGTGGGATCTGGATGCCGGATGGAAGGGGTTTGAGGATGTTGATGTCGTTCCAAGCTATTTTGTGTCCAGTGGTAAGGGAGTGGTGAGCAGCGGCAGACTTTATTTTGTCGAGGGTCTCACCGCGTTGCCTTTGTCGGCAGGAAGAAACTTTAATTCAGATTTCTTGGATTTCAAAGATTTTAGGGCGGCCCGCTGTTGCGGGGTCAAATTATCACGAGACATGTCTCGTCTAGAGTCAAATTGAGACAATACAGAGGTAACCTGATGAGTGACCGAGGCTTCCATTCCTTCACCAAGTCGTTTGGTGACGTTCTGGGGGATTTCATGAGAGTTGGCGAGATTATATCCGTCTAACGTTCAGCTTTAGCTGTGTGAGTCGGGTATCACCGCGACAATCATGAGAGGTAACGGAGCTGAAGAGTGAAGGGAGCGTCGTACTCTTGCATCTTGACTCTGTTAGAAGGGCAGCAGTAATGTAATCATGGGCGTATGATTATCGGGCGCTGCATGGCCCTCTATGGCCAACCCCTCCCCAGGCATGCGTATAACCGTAAATCCGACCTCAGTCTTAATTGCTCTGTAGGGGGACCGGGGAGCCATGGCCCATGCTGCGCCAAGTAAACCAGGACTGGCTTCAGAGCTAAGCGAGCGAAATTCTTGTTACTCTCAAATTGACAATCTGGTTCTAGTGCATATATGATTCCATCACCATTTGAAATGTCCTATTTAAATGTCCTATGTTGCTCATACTGATTGAGCAGCTAGTTTGATCAACTTCAAGTGCGCGCACAGAGTTTGTGACGCGCACGTGCGTTCACGAGACCTGAGTCGTGAAGTTGGGGTTAGTTATAATATTGAATATAGAGGAACCAATGACCAGATGCCTCGCGACCTCATGGATTTGATGGTTTCAGAAACGGGGTCTTTCGGTATAGATCGTATCTAAAATATTGAAGTCTTAATACCAGAGATCTACTAGAGCAAGAAAATTGTCTAATTTAAGATTTAACAATGCGCGCAGAATCTTTGCTTTCTTGATTCGGGAACATAGCCATTCACAAGAGCTATTAAAACTCGCGTCCTCCATTTAGTCGCATAAGAAATAATCGATTGACGTAATTTCTTACGTCATATTAACGCAAGTTTCCATCCAGAACCTCGTGTTTTGTCTAGAATGAAGAATTCCAGTTGCAAGTGTAAATGAACAGGAATTTTATGACCTTTTCAAGACATCCGCCCTGAGGTTTTTGATAGGGAGTGCAACAGTCATATGCATAAATGAGGAACATTTCAGCATGTCCTGAGTTCGAGGAATTGACCATTGTCAGAAGGATGTTTCTAGAAAACCATTTGAATAAAAAAGAAACCAATTTGAACAAACGGTAAGCGTTGTGTTTATTATTTACAACAAGATTAAAAACCTAAATAGGTCATTACATACGAACACAAAATATGGGGAGGAATGAGGGGGAAATACCTCGAAAAATAAGATTTTGTGCGGCAACTAAAACACTGAAAAACTGACCTTGCAAATTAAATATTCTGACCGATTAAAGCGCTGTTTAAACCCGTATATTAACTTGAGAAGATCGCTCATGCATTGCTCCTTCATAAACAATAAAGGAAGTTCGTTGGTAATAAAGCCTGTACCTACATATGAGTAGGAAAAAAAACTTTTGACAGTTTAACAGATTTTCTTAAACTTTTCCTAAATTTGGATTAAACCCAACCGGTAGTGATATTAAAGAAGTGGAATCGGACATAAACTTTCAAAAAATAAAAGGATGTAGTCAAATTTCTCCGTTGAGGGTACAGGCCTTATCTTCGTGCCAAAATAGGCACATAGACTTGTCGTAGTAACATTATAAATTAACGCAAAGTTCAGTTGCTACAGCAACCCCTGAAACTCACAATTTGTCTGTGAAATAATGACGTCACATATAGTAAGGATGACGTCATATATTGCAACACTATGTGGAGGACTGGGTCGACTCCGCGGTTTCCGTCGACATGACGAGGGTTTCGAGCTCGTCCGCCGCTTCGCCGGCCGTAGTCTTCTTGCCCGCGCGGATCACCGCACGGTAACAGTTGTGAGCTTGGAGCTGCTTGATCAGAATCCGAACCTGTATTTAAGATTTAATTAACTCGAAAAAAATTTTTAATGGACCTCGAAATATTGGTTTATTAAAAGTTTAAATTGCCAACAACAAGTGTTGCTGCATGTAGAACTGTGACACAACATTTCCCAGAAGTTAACATTCATTCTGGTTTTAAAGCTGACTTTACCTTGTGCTTGGACTCAACAGCGTTCCTCTTAGCCAATAAGGTTTGGTAACGATCAGTAGGAACACACACCACACCTTCGTACCTGTCAGGTGCCACCTGAAATAGATATAATCAGTGTGTGTGTGTGTGTGTGTGTGTGTGTGTGTGTGTGTGTGTGTGTGTGTGTGTGTGTTGTGTGTGTGTGTGTGTGTGTGTTGTGTGTGTGTGTGTGTGTGTGTGTGTGTGTGTGTAGTGTGT
>JH153812.1:272196-286886 GCA_000226015.1 Mnemiopsis leidyi | reverse complement strand
GAGAGAGAGAGAGAGAGAAAAAAAGAGAGGCACGTAGCGAATCGCACACTTGAAAATGACACATTATTAAAATCTTGAGTTAGACTACTAAATGGTGTAAGTCACAGGTGCAGAGATGGTGTTGTGACGTCAGTAGATTTTGAAGTACAAATTGAGCTGGCAGAGGAAGAACGGCAACTTTTTTTACACAATCAATTTACAGGGCCGTAGCTAGGATTTTGAAATGGGGGGGTCAGCTTGCGAGCGAAGCGAGCAAGCTACAAAACTCGGCGCGATGCGCCGAGCCCGTGCGGGGGTTTGGGGGCGCAGCCCCCAGCGGGGTCCAGGGGCAGAGCCCCTTGCCGGGGGCTAGGTGGGCGGAGCCCCCGGAAAATTTTTAGCAGGAATACAGGTAAAAAGACCATTTTTTATCAATTATCAAGAAAGCAGAAAATCGAGGCATCTTGAGGTGATAAAGCAGGCCCAATGCCCATACAGAAGCTGTGACTATATGGTATGCTCACTGTTCAGACATTATCTGTGCCATGATCTATATTCTAAAAGAAATTTGTTAGATAAATCAGGGTATTTAAATGATATAGATAACAATTTTTAATTTTGCAATCGAGAATAATAAGCAAATGGGCAATGCCAATGGGCAATGGCAAGTATCATGTTCGATTGTGATAAGTGTCAAGATTCAAGTTGTTAGCTTATATATATAGCTATTGAATAAGAAATATTAATAAAACAAGCATTGTATGTCCAATACTGATTAGAATTTATGTTTTCAGCAATGAAAATTTAGATGTTTAGACAGTAGTCAAATCTGGGGGGTCAATGACCTGCTTCGCAGGTCATATTTGACCCCCGGCCCTTCCCCAAATTGGGGGGGGGGTCATGACCCCCCCTGTCCCCCCCCCCTAACTACGGGCCTGTCAATTTATGTACAGTAATGACTTATGCCTCCAAGTTAAAACTGCTTGGCAAACGCCCACGAATTTTCAAGGAAAGATGGCTAAAACTTTATAATCTGCTTATTACACATAACTAAACGTAAATGAAACGTAGATGAATGAAATATGAAATTCATTTACCACAACACGATTCTGATAAAACAAATTGAACAAAAGACAAGTAGATAAGAAGGCACAAGACCAGGGTTAGGCTATACATACTCGGAGTTGTTGAACATGCCGGGACTGTTAAACTGGCCGTAGTGTCCAGTGGAGCCATGATAGGGTGGGTAGAAGCTGTTCTGATCGTAGTACATACTTTGTAAGTCCACCTGATTGTGGCTCGCCGACATGTTACCTCGCTGCTGGTCCATACCCTAGGATACAGGAATAGGAATATCAGTCACATCATCATCTCGATTGTCATGTATGCAGATTGCAGCATATGACGAAAGGATTTTTAAAAACGGAAGTAGAGTAGAAATTAATTGATGTAACTTTTCATTAACATTATATGAAAGCACAATATTTTACCCTGTTATATCTGCCACTGTTCGTGTAAGTTTTAGCCCTGGTGACATTTCCATGTTCCTGCATGCCAGGCATACCATTAGTATTCCAAGTAGTGTTCATGATTTCTTGTAATTCTTTCGCGTAATCTGGTCTAGATGCTGGAAGCTTTTTCACAGAACTAGGGCCTGGATTTTCTTTTTTCTTTCGCAATGCCTGAAAAGAATGACATATCTTAAGTTTTTTACTAGCCAACAACCCGTCTTTCGGCCGGTCAATTCTTCCTCCAACCTTCTCACCCTTTCTTTTCCTTCTTCTTTTGTGTTATTATGAAGAAATGATAATTGCATTTAGAGCGTTGGTTGACAGAAAACGAACGATAACAACGTGTAAACTTAAACCTTGTTGAATTGCACATGCTATCTTTACGATATAAATACAGTTGCCATGGCAACCTGGCACCTCCTGGCATCAGCGCCTGCTCAGAAACGATAATTTTACGACCTTTTTACTGCTCTAACATTAAAAGTAAATGATTCTCATTACTCTAACCTTATTTTAAGACATATCCTCTACTTAACGTACAACCACACGAAATTTCGTAGCTAAAGGTCTGAAGACAGAGACCTGAATCCTGTACCCAGGCTTTTAAAGTTATAATGAAGGGCTCCTGGAAAATTCTAGATCTTTTAACAGAGACCGTCCTCAATCACGGTTTAGGGGTCATCCGGCTGAGTCAACTAAAGCACTCCTCTAGGATTGATGGATCTGGGAATCGAACCCCAGATCTCCTGTATAGAATGTTGGGGTAGATACCACTAACATATTTAGTATATTATAAACTGCAGTTGGAATCTTTGTATTATCAGAGTACAAAGCACACAAAACTTAAGTATCAAAGGCTTACAGAGGGTTGCCATATTGCACATTCCAGGGAACCCAATCATTTTTGTGACATAATCAAAGTACTGATTGTGTATTTTTACTTTAGCAATATATCCACAAATCATTTTACACTTAGAATTGAAAGTTGATAAGTCTCTGCTTTTCTTCCTAAAGCTCTTTTTGTTACTGCAGTAACACACCCCACTTTAGCATATAGATTCTGCAAATTTGAATCGGTGTCTATACATACTGCTAGCACTTATCCTAAGCAATGGGTCAATATTTCTATAACTGACTTTTATGCACCGTGCACAATCTGGTGACACTAGAGCTTGCACTACAGTACGTTAAGGGAAGGCCAGCATTTAAATTTCAAGCACCCTCAGCTCTAAAGTGCTTAAATTTGACCAATTGTATTTGACTTTGTTACACCTATACCCGGCCCAGGCTTTTACAGTTGTACTGAAGGAGCTCCTGGACGATTCTAGATCTTTTACGGAGACCCTCCTCATTTAACCCTCAATCACGTTTTTCTGGAAATTCGGCTGAGTGGGCCGAAGAAGGTTGCATAGGCAAATGCCCTTAGCGCACTCCTCTAGGATTGACAGATCTGGGAATCGAACCCTCGATCTTCTGCATAGAAAGTCGGGGTACATACCACTTCACCACCAAACCAATTATGGCACAGTATGGATAGTTCAACCTCAGAACACCACTGCCCTTAAAATAATTTGAACATTAGAGCAATAAGGCTGCCAGAAATGCAAATGCATGCATATCATATGATAAATTAACCATTGAGCAATGGGACCATTTTAAAAAAACAACAAGTTTCAGAAATCTTAATGACTATTTATTGGATGTCATTCCTCACTACCCTCAGTTAATGCACTGTTAGAGATTTGGTATGATTGGGTGTATTATTTGGCAAATATTCACACATTATATTGAAATTTTGTCACTTTAGTCATCAGATCTTTCTTAAGACAGGTAGAAATACATTATACAATAAAAATCAGACCTTTAAAGATCTTTAACATGTTATGGATACAATCTGGAGAGAATATCACTTTAAATATAGTAGTAGTCTTTTTTACCAACATTGCTTTACTAACTTTATTTAGTTGATTTGCACTCCAAAGGTCTTCTTCTTCAGCATCAACCTAAAAGTGGTAAAACTAAATAGCTATGAGTGGAAGCCGATCAAAAATGCGTTTTTCAAACTGATTTGTCAAGGAGTTCTCCACACATTTGCGCAATGATATAGATTATGCCAATAATTGCCTCGTGGCTCAAAAAGTCGCCTCCAAGTGACACCCCCGGTGAAAGGGCTTATCGGGAGAAATATGTGAAAATATGGCTAAGAAGTTTAGATAAATAATGGAGTAAAGGGAACCAAACACAGGATTTTTCTAGTCACATAGTTGATCATGCAAAATTGTCCTCCCATATGATGATGCCATCTGGGCATGAATGCACCAGTGCCAACATCATGAACTGCTTAAAACTAATTAGACTTACTGTGTCCTGGGAGTTAAGAGATGGTGTATCGTTTGAAGACAGGTATATTGTCTCCAAATCTTCAAGAAGTCGAACAGGATCCTTCAAATCACACGGAATTGGTGAAATTGAATCGAGATTAGCTGAAGGGTCAACGAATAGCTCCTCCAACTGGTTCAGAAGCTCGTCCGTTTTACTTGAACTACCTTCAATACGATTACTTGACTGTATTTTGAAAATAAGAAGCTATGTCTTGTAATACAGCTAAACAACGGTAACTTTAAAATCAGATAGGCCCTGTCTTTTTGTTGAAGAGGCAACGTTTTAATTGGCAATAAAATTCTTTTCTTTCTTCAAGACTGAAGGAAACGAAGGAGAAAACATTGAATTGTATTATCTGCTATTGTTGTATTAACAATTAACGTTAAATCTATAACACATATACAACATATTTTTGATGAAGAATTTTAAAATATTACATTATGATACAGCAGTTTACCCATATATGGGGCCGTAGCCCCCATATATAAAGATAAAGAATGTAAGGGGCTCTATAAAATATCAAAAACGTATTAGTTAAAGATGTTTATAAGTAAATAAATTGTCAACACCACTCTAAGGCAAAAGAAAAAATCTAAATAATAATCAAATTCATAAGTATATGTTATAACAAGTGTTTAAGACATGTTAAGAGGAGGAGTGCAAATTGGAAATTTTGAACATATTACCGGTAAACTACAACAGCCGGTAAACTACAACTGTCAAAACAATAGGAGACCAAGGAACAAAAGTCTCCAGTGATCAATCAGTTACAGTTATCTACAACATACTAAAAAGAACATACTGATAGTAAGCACACACTTCGATAAATATCTAAAACTGCAAATTGCTATTAGACGTTGCCTAGCACTGCTGTCATTAAGCCTATAGCTTTACAAAACTGCAAAAGAACCCTTTGCGCGCGTCGCACGCGACTAGATGTATGCGTTATAGTTGCCTTGCGTTGCGGCTTCGCACGCGGAGGCTGCCGCTTCGCGGCAGCAGGTCAAGCAACGTCTTATAACGTTTTAGTTATTAATTTATTATGTTTGTCGTTACCAGGTACCGCACGGCTTTCTCTTCGTGCCAAGGCCTTTTTACGGTCCCCAGGCTGCAGGCAAGTTTATCTAATTTAATTAAATTGTAAATGTTACATAAATTATGCTTGCCTGGGGACCTCAGGCTAATTATTGCTTTGCAAGGGAGGGGAACGTAGAGAGAGCCGCGCAATGCCCGGTAAAAATTATGCACATGCATGTAAATCAAATCTCAAAACTGGCTCGACAAAGCTAAAGCTTTATTACAGGCGCAGCTCCACCAGAGACCAGGTTGGAAAACATTTGCATTTGTTTGACTTTGTCCGACCCTCATGAATAAAGCGAATAAAATGACGTTCAACTAACCAGGTGCTGACGCCACGCGCAGCGGTTTTCTCTGACCAGAGCTCTTTTACGCGTGTCACGGCGTAAGCACCTCTGGCCTGGTTAGGTAAAGTGCTACAAGATATTCAATCCTATTTCATCTTTTAGAACTTATTGACGAGATGATATCCGTCTAACGTTCTAACCGAGCAGAAAACTGCGAGCCGCGCGCGGGTCGGGTAACACCTCGACAAAGAACTTACTGCAGCCTGGAACTGATTGACTATGATGTATAGTACACAAAATATTTGTAGATGCATAGCCAGTGTGGATTTAATTCAAAAAATGCTACATTGTACATGCTTTAATTTTGCACGGTCAAATATTATATTAAATACTGATTCAAGACATTGGATCAAAAGAATTTGTCGAGGTGATACCCGACTTTCGTATCTAGATCTAGTCAAAGTTGAAAGTTTTGTTTGAACGGTAAACAGATATTATCTCGTCTTGCTCTCACCAGAGCCATTTTGTACGCGCGGCGTCTCGCGCGCCACCAGAGGTTGACGAGATTATATCCGCTTACCGTTCTAACGAAACGTTCAGCATTAGTTGCGTGAGTCGGGTTGTACGGCAGCGCGCACCCTCCTGTCATTTTATTCCCATAGATCCCTCTATTCGCTTCGAATGAGTTGTACAGCAGCGCGCACCCTCCCGTCATTTTATTCTCCGCTTCGAATGAGGGTCGGACAAAGTCAGACAACGAATGAGGGTCGGACAAAGTCAGACAAGAGTCGGGTATCACTGCGACAACACCAGGGGTGGCTGGAAAAGCGTAGCCACCAGATGTGGCAGGAAAAACGTAGCGTTCGTAAGCACATGGTTAGGTGAAATCTCGTCAAAAGAAAATATGTCTTATACAAACAATGAACATATCTGTATGGGTGTAAAGAATTGAGCCTGCACGGAAACCAGCTGCTTAAGTTCCTTGTTTAACATACCGTACAGTGCAGCAAGGACATTCACAGCCTTAGCCAAGAAAGAAAGGCGGGACACATATCTTGCTTCCAAGGATACAATAATAAAATTACCAATTACTTTTTTGTACAATTACAATAGTCGTAAAGAAAGCTTACAGTGTTATGCAGCTGCCACAGTTTTAAATGTCCCCACTTTTGTAGTAATCAAAAGAAGGCATTCTTCCAAATCGTTGCTATGAATAGGACTATAATGTACCTAAGCATCTTTTTGTAACAAATTAGACGCTGTTCTGCAGATCAGTGTCTACTGTCTGATTAGTTACAAAAATGTAACGCTTTGAGTTTTTGATTTTGCGTCGATTTTAAGCAGCAGAATGTTTGAGATTACTTGTACAGCAGCGCGCACCCTCCCGTCATTGTATTCTCCGGGAGGGTCGGACTAAGTCAGACAAGAGATAACCAGCTTAATTCTTTTGCTAGTTGATGCGTGTGTTTTAAATGACTTTGACTGTATGTAAAGCTTTGACGTTTATAGATGTTCAACGTCTATTTCTAAACTTTATCTAACTTCCTACTGCTTGACACAATGACACGGCCTGGCCCTGTTTTCTCGGCTAAGAATTTGTCAGATCAAGTCTCACTGGACCGTGTAATGTGATCCAATTCAGATCACATTACACTGCCCTGTTTTCAAGCAACTCACATTTTCCTGTCCTGTCTTTCAGCTCTCAATATACTGCTCATTTGTCTCAAAAGTTGAAACAACCAAACGAGTCATGAGATGCCAGTTTCTATGTTGATGTTCATGTTTGACTTTCCGTACAGTACCTAGCAATTTTTGTTTAAATAATAATATATCCACATGCACAATGAAGTAAAATCTACACAATGGACCTTCAATTCCTAGGTTGTAAACAATTTTGTGGAATAGCCACGTTGAGAGGGTTCCAGAATTTTAGAATTGCTGAGCCCACCTCTGGCAGTTGGGGGCCGCCCCCCCAAAACGCTCTGAGTCGGGCGCCTGAATGCCAAAGTTGCCTCTGCAACAATACCCACGGCACGCCACTGATTCTGCTGACACACCATGTCATTTGCTACCAATCTTTATACAGTGTACTAATTGTGCATAGATCTCACTATGTCAAGGGGTAAAGATTATAAGTTATATATCTAACTTAGTAAATAATTTGTAATCTGGGTTTTATGGCAGATTGCTTTGCTTGGTTTTAATTGGCATTCATTTTTATTGAAAAAACTGAAATTCTACTTGAAAATCGTTCATTTCTCGAATAATTTTTGCTTGCATTTTCGGATACACAAAAAAGTTCAAATTTTTTTGCCCAAATTTTTCAGGCTGGAATAGATTGTGCTCAATATAATGACACTAATTTTTTTGGAACTCAGTTATCTATCAGAACTTTTATTCATCTCATTTTTCAGTATTATTTACAGTTTTAATTCTTAGGCTAAAAGATTGGTCCCTCCTTGTATTATAGTAGCTCAACATGAGTACAACAATAAATCAAACACCTCAGGTTTGTGGATTTCAGTTTTGTTGAGAGGGATTGCTGTAGGGTTATAAGTAATGTACTGACCCTGATTTGACACCCTAAAATATATCTTGAGGTTATTGGTAAATCATTATACAATTATGATTATGATTACATCATCCTGAATCAAGTACTTAGTCCATGGCCAATGACAGTTGACACCCTGGGATTGTCCCTACAAAGCCCTGATCAAAGTGGACATTTTGTGCACAAATTCTTCCATAAATCACTCACAAGTCACAGGTGATGTGCATGCTGGGCCGCCATTTTGACCTATGGAAAAGTCAATTTTTACCTTTGATATAAACCAACAACCTGACTAAGGCGATAGGGTAAAAATTTTACCTACTTTTCTCCTGGCCTCCCTTCTTTACTTCCAGCCAAATGATATTTGGGACCTTTGAAATTATTGTTCCATTTTGTTAAATATACTTCTTCATTAAAAGTTTAGAATCAAATCAGTTGGCAGCTTAGTAGTATTTCTTGGTATGCACCTTCTCTTTTTTTAAATTTTCTCTCATACGAATAAATACTGTTGTTTCTCAATTGCCTCTTGAGGATATTGAGAGGGAATTATGATCAGGATCACAGACTACCAGCACTGTTGTTGGGAGAAGGCAGCAAGGCATACAGCGACAAATATGGGAAGTACATCAACCCAGCTGACCCTGCCAAATACAAGCACATACAGGGTTTGCTTTTGATAATTATAACTATTTTACTTGTAACAGTCAAAAATACATTTATAAACGGAGGGGGGGGGGGTACGGCATTCAAATTTGAGCATGGTCATAGCCAACGTTTTTTGATCATTTGATCAATTGACCATAAAAGTAGGAGTAGTGATCAAAAATAGTGGTCATCTTAACCCTCCCCAGTCTCATATAAATGATGTACATTATACCCTGTGAATGCACAGTGATACGAAATCCAATATTATACATAGCATTGTATAGGGCTCGTAACCATTTCCTGGCTTAACTTGGGCTATTATAGAACTCTGATTTCAGGAAAAGATCAGGTGAGAGTGTATGTTGATGGTGTGTTTGACATGTTCCACTTTGGGCACGCCCGATACATCTTGCAAGCCAAAAATATGTTCCCCAACACATATGTCATAGCTGGTGGTGAGACATTAAAGTATTCTTACAAAATACCAGCAATTAGTTTCAAACGCAAGAATTGCATTACTAATGAACCTCTCAGATTTTGTATAAATAATCGCTGCTACAGGCCTTGCCAGCAACCCGATTCGGTACTTAAGTAGAGATGAAACACTTTTGCCCACCAGTTGCAGCAGGACCGACTACACTAGAGCTGAAGGGACAAACAGTGATGACAGAGGAAGAGCGATGTGAGAGTGTTCGACAATGTCGATATGTGGACGAAGTGATCTGTCCTGCTCCTTGGTGCATATCAATGGAGTTCCTTAAAGAACACAACGTATGTAGCAAATTAATATAGCTTGTGTTCTTTATTTGGACAATGAAAAAAGTTTACCATATATTACATATGGCTGCAACACCACAATAAAACTTGAAAGTTTTACTATGAAAGTTGTACAACAAAAACAAATGTCAGCAAGAACCTGGAACCGTGGGTCTATTTGTCGAATTTTAACTTCCTTCCAGCGCTTTCTTGGCTGGATTCATTTCTCGGGAGTGTACATCTTTATAGATTTATATCATCCTCAAACCCCAGATTAGCACCGCAACTACAATGTACAGTAAATGAATTAATCGTAAACGACCACTGATCATAACTGCATAAAATTTCAGATCGATTTTGTAGTACAGAATGACGCTCCGTATCCAATGGGAGATAATCCAGACATTTACAAGCCAATAAAAGATGCAGGTGCTAAAATTGTTCTCTATACAATTAAATCGAAATAGTTATGTTTGAACAAGTTTTTTAAACTAAAACAATATTTCCATAGTAAGGAACATTCTTTCATTTGTTTACGTGAAAATCGCTTTCAAGACAGTCATTAGAGTTTGCTCCTTTTCGATTTTTACCCTTTATTCCTGATATTTCAACTCGTGAAAGATTACATTAAATCATGTACCTGAACCTGATACCAAGTATTAGATTTCAAATTTTAAGCATCGGCTGTTTTAACAATAAAGTACAAAACCCGGTAAAATGAAACCCAACTGTACATAATCGGTCACAACTTTAGGATTTTTTCCTTAAACGCTTATATTCAACCGTTATAGTTAAACTACTATGTTACTATAAATTTCAGGAATGTTTCTCCCGGTTATGAGGACTCAATCTGTTTCAACGTCAGACTACATCACTAGAATCATCTCAGAGTATGATAGGTGAGGTAAAAGTTTATTGAAATGTTGGAGTTAAACATTTAACATTTAACTAAAACAGTTTAAACTGAAACAGTTTAAACTCAAACAGTTTAACCTAAAACAGTTTAAACTCAAACAGTTTAAACTTAAACAGTTTAAGCTAAAACAGTATAAGCTAAAACAGTATAACCTAAAACAGTTTAAACTAAAACAGTTAAAACTAAAACCGTTTAAATACACAGCTATCTTGCGTTTAGGTACTTACAGCGGAATCTAGAACGTGGATATTCCCGCCAGGATCTTGGTATTACTTTCCTCAAGGTACCTCTGTAGTAGCGTCTTGTACTGTTGTTGTTGTGATAAAAATGTGACTGCATCACTGGAGTAACCCTGGTTGTATCATGATTGTAGTCGGGGATAAACGTAAGCAGGAGTCGCTCTAACTTTGTATTCCGATTGTAGTCCATACAGCATTTAATCTACTGCTGGGCTTGCGTCCATTATTAGCTCAGCACTCAATACTTTGGACCGTTTGTAACGTCATATTTGTGGGAGATGGACCGCCGGGCAATAGCTCAGGGGCGTGTTGTATGTTTTGCTTTCGCAGCAATTTTTTATAAACAAAAGATGCATTATGCAATGTCAATTTAGAATTTAACAAATAGATTTTTGACCGATCCCTGAATTTCACGCCTATCGCAAACATAAGCAAAAAATAAATACTGCAGTTAAAACAGCTGGAGGTGCAGAGAAGAGTTGAAGGGGTTCAAAAGACGATTAACGGTTACATCGCAGATTTCATGGAGTACTTTTACGAGCCGATCGTAAGTACAAAATAGTATACAATTCATGTACAACTGAAAGTGTTACGTTAGATAAAATAAGTAAACCTAACCACACCTTCTTGAAAACGAAAGTTTATTTCTTCAGAGTCATCGGATTGTGGAGTTCATCTCCCCTCAAGGGTCCCCCACCACTTCAGACGTTAGTGGGGACGAGGATGAGGAGGATGGGAGTAAGAGGAAGAAGAAGAAGAGTAACTGTTAGTGTGTCTCCATCGTACTGGGACTCGAGGAGAGACTTTGAATGTTGTATTAGATGATGTGTAGAACGGTTATTTCGATTTTCATGATATTGTTTAGTTGCAATTTATAACTATTGATACGCAGTAGTATATTGTAGTGCAGTTGGACCAATCACATGTAGAAAATGAACAATTTCTCTGGATTGATTTATCGTTTTCTGATCTATAGCTTAGGATTCAGGGTAAACTTTTATAGTAAGACTCCGGTCGCATTATTCAACAAGTTTCTGACTTATTTATTTACCCGATTTTTTATGTTTGTTTACGTTTTGCCTGAAATTTACCGTATTGATAATTTTGAGGTTTAATTAAATGGATTTATTCGACCATGTAAGATATTTTTACTTTAGCCAGTTCTGACCTTTAAAAGGTAATAGAACTACGCAGAACACAGGTATGAAAAGTCCTGAGTAATTTTTCCGAGATTTAAGTTTTCTTGATTTGTCGTTGCTAATAAATTTTATAATCTGATTAATGTGATTTTTTAGAAAATTTTCTAGTTTGTAAAAGTTTTTCTAACAATGGATCGTTTTGTATTTAATTCAAATTTTTGCATTCTTTATGCTTTATACAGTTTGGTTAATAGGATGAATAAATAAACGACATTTCTGTGACCTGTGTGACTACACCAAACACCTTCATCAGGAGCTGAGAAATACAATGGATGTTCTATAACTCTGTACACAGATAATATAAATAGTCCAGAGCAGTTAAATTCGATAATAAGACTTAGTGCATATAGAGACATCGTGGTGTTACAAAAAAGTAGGTTTGATTAGATGGATTTTCGATTGATTGATTAATTAATACACTCTATGGAAGCTAATATGTGCCGAAATAGATGACACATATCACAGATTTATCACAGAGTTAAAGGTGGATGATGAAATAGATTATACCAGGGTGTAGCATCCAGTACTTCAATAAAGTGCAGGACACAGACCACTGTGAAGGGGATCCTGCTCAGATCCTGAAACCACCATTACATGGGGATCCAACAAAGGAAATCGGTCGTGTTTGTGATGGACATTTTTGTCCATTTTCCGGTTGCGTTGAGAGATCTGTTGGTTACCTCCAGACTGGGTCAGCCTTTAAGAGAATTTTGAGAAATGAAGCCAATCATTAAGCAGGAGACACTGATAAACATGAAACATTAGAAGTTTAAGACAAGAATGGGTCTTGATTGCTTACGTAATATTTAAACAAGCAGACTCCATCGCTTCCATGAAAATGGACTTCGGTGGCCTGGAGTGTATTTCTTAAACCACGATAGTCGTGGGAGAACATCTCCTAAACCATTCCTCTAATCCTGCTCCAGCTCAAGGTAGAGTGCTTCACTCTGCCATGGTAGGCCTCAAGAACAGCTTTTACTTTCTGCTTGTTTGGTGCTCCTATGAATCTTCAAATCTTGTTAAAACAGGAATTACGGCTATACTTATAGAAGATAAGATCAACAAGGACAAATCAACCGCGATCTGAATTGGTTTTATCCTGGTTGCTACTCCCGGCACTTTGCCAGAATTGTATAAATTGTCAGTAACAAACCGTAGAGATTTCCCATTTTTACAAGTAGGCCACAACTCCCCGATTTCGTCCTTCCCATCTAAACAATCGTTTGTTCCAATCTTTCAACCACGCTAGGGGTATTCCCAGTTGACCTGATTTTTTTTACGTCGGGTGCAACGTCTCTTGGTCACATGACGACAAGGAGGGCGAGTTTCGTCTGTCGTTCCTACAGTCCCGGTTCCCATCACACAGTTAGTGTTTGTTAACGGTGCACATTTCTGAGAGTCTAACAAACTGGTTGTCAATGTTGTCATAACAAACCGGAACAGATGACACTACTGGATACGCTTGTCATGTAGTTGTTAACGTTACAAATCAGCCCTACTTTTTCTGGATCTGTACAGTTCGATTGATCAAACAACATGAGCCGTAGGTACAGTATCGTGTGAACGCTAGATGCTTGACTATTTTATTTGTGTAACATCTAGAGAAGTTGTGTACGGGCAAAGTTACAACTGAGTTATGGAAAACCAAATTGGCACCTTGGCTGAGTTTCATCTTCCACACAAAGGTGTCTGCCCCATGATTACACTCTCTCCTCCCGGTGCCGGTAGGTGGTACATACCTTCGTTTCCATCTTCACCTGGACCACAGTACACTCCGTTACAGACAGCCTCATCTTCTCAGAGCCGATCGTTGCAGACGTTGTCACATACTTGGTGGGTTAGCACTGATATGCCACTTTTTAGGAAGATCCTCTCTGTTTCTGAACAGTCAGCTTCATCAAGGTCGGTGTTAAGACAGCCACGTTTACCATCTTTTCTCACTCAACAACAGGCTCGAATAAACGTACTTGTCTGATTTTAAAATACAGATATTTTCCACAAAGTAGCTCATCCCAAGGTTTAAAGGAAGCCAAAATTGGAGATAATCCACGGTCCAGCAGAAGTGTATCGAATTATCTCCCAATATGATAACATTACACTCGAATGTTATTCTGGTTGCTTCCCCCCTTGTGTGAACACCTAGCGAAAGTAGTGGTATAAGAAGTGACAAGTAATATTAGGATTGTGCTCCTATTCCTAGCTCTTGTCTTAGGAAATGACGTGTAAGAAGCCATATCTTCTCAATAAACCGGCTGTCAGGAACAGAACTGGAGAACTGCTGAACACTGAAATTTGCTTTCAACTGAACAACCAATCGTTCTTTTTTTGTAATTGTCAGGTGACAAATTAGCTAAATTCTCATCAGTCCTGCACAAATGGTACATGTCAGGCATGCGACATTCAATAAGGGTCTATATATACTTGCTGAATTGAGTTATTATGCAATATCAGTTGAAAACTTTTCTCTTTTGGCCTTTCACCCCATAACAGTTGTGGTGTTCGATGCTGAGTAGTATGTATGCGCTAAGGTTCTGTTGGTCCATCTCAGTGTCCAGATTAACTTTTATCACCATGAGTATAACTTAAGTGTACATATTTTAGCGTTGAAATACTGACTTCAGCGCCTTACAAAGTATTATACAGTATGTATCATGTGTGTTAATTGTATATATTAGTGTGTTAATTACGTAGCATACTCAAAGTTCTAGTTGCACGTTTCATTAGTTTTGTCGAACAATCTCAGGTAACTATATATTGTATGTTCTGTTTAAAGTGAGGTTCCTTTTTTTGCATGTAAATTTACAATGTCAGTAACAAATGTGTGTCTAATGTCTACATTATCAATTGTAAGAATTGTAAACAGCTAGCAGTTTGTTGTATCAATTAGATGCGTCATGCCTATTCGCCATTTTGATATATTCCTCCACTGGTATTGCATCTTACTATCGTTGCCAACTTTACGGTCGAAGGACGTGAGCATGTGGATATCTGAGTTTCCAAATATGGCAAATTTGCTCAACCATTCAACTGATCAACTGAGGTAAACAGTTTGTAGGATGATGTGAAGTGTATTGTAGATCAGTATATAACTGTTACTGTAAACAGTTTGTAGGATGATGTGAAGTGTACTGTAGATCAGTATATAACT
>JH153812.1:241570-255974 GCA_000226015.1 Mnemiopsis leidyi | reverse complement strand
GCAAATAACTTTGCGTAGGAGCAAAGCTGTGTTCACGTGGTTACTATCGTCTTGCGGAGTTTAACGCATACAAGCCTTTGTTACACCAGACACCACCAAATGTATCTACCTACCTACCTACCCAACCACCCCAAAATCCAACCACTTTAAACCATCTACTTACTTTTTTGCCTTCGGCAAAAAAGTATCAGAGATGGAAAAAATACTTCTGACCGAAATTTCTGAAATCGTCCAACCAGTAAAAAAACTTTTTCGCACCTATGCTCTGTGGCTCCTCCTGATGAAAACAATCGGTGTCTCCTGAAGAATTGGAGAATAGTCGAGTTAGTAACTCGACTATTCTCCTTATGTAACTCGGAGTTACATAAGCTGTCGGGTCACGCAGTGGCCTTCTGCTCTTATTCAGTCGCCACAGGGTTTCACGTTCTTTTTCATTGAGAGGCTCTTCATCCGCTTTTTTGTCGAGGAGATTTACGACAGCATCTCTTCCGACATCTCTGACAAGGTCTTGCCAGGTGTCTCCGCCCTGAGTAACAGGGCGTTAGCCTTCAACAATAACTGCGAGATAAGTAAGTCCGGACGAGCGTGAGAATAAGGAACCATAATGTAAAATGAAATAAAAATGACTATTTTGGGAATTTAAGGTCCCTAATGAGTTTTTTTAGTTGTTATTATTAGTTGTTTCCAAGTTGTTATTTGTTATCGAATAAATTTGTAAATCTTACCTGAACGCTGCGTTGCACATCCATTGGAGGTTTTTCTTTATTCAACTCCGAGGCATTAATGACATCCTCAACAACCTCTTCGACATCATCTTCGCTGTCGTAGGATGGCCACACTGGAGGATTCATATTCTCTTTACTCTGTGGCTCATCCTCCTGCAAAGATCACTATATAAACTACAAGGAGGTGGGTCACGTTAGTAAACTCCTCTTGCAATGCACAGACCTGGATCTATAAAAGACTTGTAGTCGTCATCGAGTGATACAGAGTATGCTAAACATTAAAAGGTTGGAAATTAAAAAACTATCAAATACATAAAGAGAAGACATGCAGCAAAAACTAATATATTTAAAATAAAGATAATACCCAAGAAAATGATTGATGGACTTTATTAAAGTTGATGACAGTATCTGATGAAAAACTGTATAAACCTTCAGCTTAATACAGCTAGGAAAATGAACAGTGCAAAGAAACTCTCAAAAATCGAACCTGGCCATGTCCATGGACGTGAAGGTGTGCCACATAACTTGTAGATACATCCTCAAATTGGTGGGCTCCTGCAGAAACTGTAACATTCATGTCAGCATCTGGGTCATCTTGTATCGTATTCATTTCAAGTAAAATAAGTGTATCGTATTCTTCTTGTATCGTATTCATTTCTAGTAAAATAAGTGGAATTGTTAAATATGTTCCTGAATGATCAATAAAATACTCCTTGAAAGACTTAATTAAACAAGAAATTTTGTTGCATTTGTAAGTTGTCCATGATGTAAATCATTAATAAGTTAAAGATTGACTGAAGTGAATGTTATTATGACACCCCAACTTTCGGACTACAGAAACAAGTAAAGAGACGAAGGTTTCTTTTATAAAGCTTTACCATCTAACAACAGATATTCAGATAAAAACGGTTTTGGTATAAAACGCTTTTCCGAGCAGGATATTTCTGCTGCATCACTTAAACACAATCTCAATGAACGTCGAATAAGCTGACCAGCTATACCTCCCTGCTTAAGTGTCACACCCTATTAACATAAAGCCGTATAAGCGATCCTTTTCAAATTGCTGAATTAAGTATTCATATAGAACTCAAGTCAAGGCAAGGAAAAAGTGGTAACCTAAACTTTGCAACTTTTTTCTGCTTCATCTTCAATCACGTCAGGTCATACACATATTGTTAAATGATGCATCTTACTACCAGGTAAATATGTTTGGGTGTCCAGCACTTAAAATAGGTCTTATAATCAGAATGTTGTGTTTAGCAACAAATTGCACTACTGCTAAGCCTTTTATTGCAACTACCTAGAATAGGCTTACTAGTCTAACAAATTCATAGATTGCTTAAAGACCAGATGGGGTGACAGTGTATGTTGACTGTCACCTACAAAGACTGCTGACAAAGTACAGGAAGAGGGGGCATGATAAAGGAAGAGGAAAAAGGAGGAGGCAGCATAACCTCCCATCTGAATATCGGCTCAGAGGACGGGTCCCTTGCTTGTATGAACCGGAATTTTTATTCTTCGTTCAAAGAAAGTAAAAAAATCTGCTATTATATCATTCTTCTAAATAAGTGGTTAACTGATTGCTTTCTCGGCAAAATATCAGTCGATGTTTACACAATTCGTAGTAAATAAGCCAGAAATTAAACATCGTGGTATATTCTACAGTAAAAAAACAGTATATTCTACAATAAAAACCTTACTCCGGACCTTTAAAATCGGAACAATAATAGTTTTGGACCAATAGCGTTTTTGCAATTTTGAAAAAAACCCAAAATGACGCGTTACATCAAATAAACGCATCAACAAAACTCCAGCATTCAAGCATTTTCGACGGTTTCTAGAAGGTCTGAAGTAAGATACTTTACTCAAATTCTACGATTAGATATTGTAACATTGTAGTGTTGGCAAAAGGTCATTCATACAATATGTAAGTTACCGATTTGTTATCAATGTGAAATTGGTTTGCATTGCGATGATGAAATGAAAACAAATTACACAATTAAGTGATGAATGGGAGAAATTTAATAAATATGACTATCATAGATTTTAGTTTGAACGACTCTTGGCCTCCAACGCATAAGCCAGAACTCGATATCTTTCTCCTAATTCAAATCATGAACAGAGCTGTTGCATATTTCTATAATTTTGAGAATCATTATACATTAATTTTCTACGTCATTTTACATCATGGTCATCCTAAAGTTACATCCACAATGCAGTTCTCTGATGGGAAGAGGAATTCGCAATAAGATCTTATAATGGAAAATATATCAAACAGAGACACAAACGGCGAAAAACATTGTGGATGTTCTTTCTGAACGGCTCATAACTTAATATAAATTAGCCTGATCTTAATTTAGACCACACAAAAAACTGTAATTGTAAGAACAAACTTTAACAGAAATTGACTGAAAATTAAGTTAGGGGTAGTTCACATATGATGTCATCACCTAGGGGCGAGGGGGGTTTTCAAATGATGACGATTGATGACGAGGAGGGAGGAGGTTTTGCCGATGATGATGTCATCAAAAATCGACAATTTTTTAGAGATTTTTTAGGATTTTGAAAAGAATTTAATTTTTTAATTTTTCATGATTTTAATCAAAATTGTCAAGGTAAGAAGGACAGTTGTCATGTGAAATTCAAATAAGACGACTTTCAAATTTTTTTATTATAAAACAAAAGTTAAAATTGTATATGGTGTGATATAAGCTGCAAACAATAATATGCTTCATTTCTAATAAGCTCCGGTCTCCGTTCATATGTCTCACTTTTCAGGGTGTAAAATTTTTTAGGGCTGCTTCCATTCGAGACAGATTCTACCTGCGGGCTTTGTTCAATGAATTGTAGGTCCAGTCGAATTAGTGAAATTTCGCCGTTAATTGTCCAAAGCTCTTTCAATGCTTGGCTTCATAGAAGAGCACCATGTCAGAGGAAGAGAGTGAGGAACTACCTAGAGGATGTTAAGGAGCTGTCTGATGACTAAGAGGATTTGCTGTCACTATTGTAGTGCATCACACAGTCTTAAAAATATGGACTGTGTTTTAAATTTCAATGAATTTTTGATCAAAATAAATGGCAATTAAAAGCCAAACATCAAAATATTTTTACATGAAATTGGGGAGTTATTATGGTTATTTACCTCTGAAATCTAAGGGAGGTTTCGTCTTGATGACGAATGATGACAGACGGGGGGATGGTAAAAATTTGATGACGTCATATGTGAACGACCCCTTAAAACTATTGCAGTTTGCATGCATCAACAAAGTTAATCCATACAATACTAATAAAACGTCGCCTTTGAAAGCTTCAATCCTAATCTATAGAGAGTATATAGATGAAGTAGCACTAGTCCAGAGCTATCATAAAAGTTTTGAATCATATAGTTTCGAAACTATCTTACCGCATTATAAATATAAACAAACCTCGGTATCTAATTTTACGATGTTCAAACAAGCCAAGTAGCCAATTTTAAAGAATTAATCATTTTTAAACTAAATCTTTCGGGGTCAGGTCAGCCCAAAAAGTCAATTCCCCGCCACAGCCCTCTGACAATTAGTCATCCATCAATGATGTGAAAATAATGTTAAGTTAATTCTGCGGCTTGACTCTTGAGGTAGTTAAAACACAAAAAGATTTCATAAATTTTTGAGCTAATATTCCTCAATATCCCGCTTTACGCTGTCGATCGCCAACTCTTGTTTTGCACATCCCCTTCATGCAAATAAAACCACACAAATAAGATTGGACTCCTGTGAATCATTCTAATACTGGTAAAAACAACATTATGGGGCTACTAGTATACTTTCGTAGCATCTCAGAACCTTTCTGGTTCAAGATTACTAATACGATTAAAATATCTCGTTAAATTTACTCAAAATAACAACAAGTTTATGATTGGCCTTGTATAACGACAATCTCAATCATTGAAATGACAAAGAGTAGTTACCGTTCCAGCAAAACTCGATGTTTAAATACAAAATATCTACCTAATAAAAATTCTAACATCACCTGGGACCAACACAACTGACACTGGATGTGTCTTTGGCGGCTACAGGGTAAGCTAGCTGTACATAATACAGAGCGGCGTCAGGGGCTATCAAAACTATAACAAGAATATCAAAAGTTCGCATATCATGATCTCACTCCATTACCTTCAGTTTCATAGAAGGCTGGAGCTGAATCTTGCTTTGCAAACAATCGACTGTTCGTAAAAAGTTTGATCACCCCCTTCATGTATAAAAATTCGATAAAACTCAATAAACGAGTACAAATAAACGCAATTCACTGTGCTTTAAACTTTCGATTAAGGTTAGCTAAATCAAGCAATAGAGACCGTTTCACAATACACGGTATTATGGCCCAGCTCGCGGATGTACTGGTCTTGGCGAAAGAATTTTGCAGAATCGGTTGGTACACCATATAAATGCTAATTTTATTTGAAAATACATAGTTATATAAATGAAAGTTTGTTGCTGTTTCTGTTATTTCTAGTGCTTCAAGCAGACTTGCTCAAGTAAGTAGAGTGGCAGACGCATGATTACTATATTGAGTTGCCTTGACGGTCATGTCATAGGCACTCGGGGGCCGGGGCAGTTCAACAAGCTAGTCCGATCTGCTCATGGGATGACTTACCTGCCAGCTGTCAAGGAACGAGAAGTACCAAAGCAATCAAGTCATTAATGATCACGATACACCTTCTAATTGATTAATCTTTGTCTTACTGATTTAAACATATTCTTCGGATGTGCCTATGCAAAATATTTTCTGCAATTTGGTACTCACGAGCTAAGCCAAAACCGAGTATAGTGACAAGGCCATAAAACCTTTTTAAGGCTAACAGTCTTCATTCTTACCCGAAAGTTATAAAGTCACCATTGCGACTTGTTTCATAATGTTTGCTGATATCACCCCTCGTAGCATGTCGCTGCGACTCATTCAATCGCAACCTCACAGACACAATTTTTTTGATTTCGAAAATCCGAGGTCAGCCTATCTCTTAAAATTGTCTTAACTAAAAATATCCGATTGGCCAAAAAATTAGCGACGTACTATATGAATAGATAAAAACCAAATTTTACACAGCAAAACACAAAGGGTAAATCTATGTACAAACTTTTTGGACAGAAGAGGGACCTCCGGGTTATCTTCAGCGCCGAATAAACTTTGCACGAATTACATACGATTAGAAAATTTCTATTAGAAGGCTATATAAAACAATAATTTGTGACACAAAACCTTGTGAGGCACGATGTTGTTGGGCAAGACGACAGGAACCGAAATTTTCACATTTCCCGCTTCCGTCGTACCTTGTAATTGAAAAAAACATTACTTCTCACGGTTTCAACCTAGAATGATTAAAGTTAGATCCATTGGTAGCCCCATGTTTCTCTACCTTCCTGTATCAAAAATTTGCTCGAAATCGGAAAATTATGTCTGTAAGTCTGTGATGAAACGACGCCGACTTGCGACCTCCAAAAAGTGCGACGTCAGTGAATATACCTCAGCTCCGATATTCATATTATTGATTTAGTGTCTTTTTTCACAGCTACACGATCAGCAATCAATCGCGTCTGATTAAAAATAAAAAAGAGTTAAAATCTATAGTTAGAAGATTGAAGCTGAGACATATTGGCCAACATTATGCAACAACGTAATAAATTAAGTTTGTAATATCGCTTAAACGTGATAAATTTGGTTAACATATTTCAAATATAGTCCCAGTTCGGGACTTTCTGTATTTAAGTTGTGAGTGATTGCGCACCCACAACAATCTCGTCTGATTTCTGGCTGCCACTATCCGAAGATATCTGGCATAATCTGTCTATTATACCTAGAAATGTGTAAGCAGTTAGGTTACATCGGGAAGAGGAGAAAGGAACTCTGTAGCTCATCAGCCACATTCCAACAACAGGTCTTCAACATTCGTTGTACCCACCTTGGAATAGAACTGGCACCGAGTAATAGAATCTCATTCACTGAGTTCCCCGAAATTGCTCCATATCTGTTTTTCGCATCGTTGTTATATCATTTCTTTATATCTTTCTACAAATTGTCAGTTTTGTTAATTGATTTTGGTGAGTTCTTCCATAAAAGGTTTTCCATATGAGTTTGTCAATAGTCAAGAATCCCAAATACCTAGTTGAATGGTGAGGATGGCTCGTGGGAAATACCAGGTGGCAGAGGGTTCACGTCTGCGGTGAAGACATGGGCATCCTCGTTGCCGTCTTGGTCTTCAATGTCAAACTCGTCATCAACGTTGACCTGAAGGTTGTAAAAATTGAAAGATCATAAAATAGACACTGTGCAATAAGATATCAGACCCCTGCGGTATCCGGTTGATTTTTCCCCGATCAGGTCCGGTTCGGTTTTACTCCCAAAATTCAACGGATACCGGATCAGGAAAACTAAAATTCTCAACAATTTCAAAAATTTTCTATTCTTGCTAATTTTTCACTGATCATGTGATCCACATAATATTCGTAGCTCAGCTGAACCTCTCAATGTCCAAACTTAACCTCCCAGTGCCCAAACTTAAACTCTTAGTGCCCATACTAGAAAACGCCGGATATGAGGTACTTTATTGTATCTCAGACTGTCTAATTCTAATCTGCTAATCTAGTAATCTGTTTCTAGTTACAACTCGTCATTTACATTTTTCGCTAAAGTCCTCTAAACGTGAAACTTCGAAAGTTTGGACCTACTTTAAACCTGATCCAGACACGCCCGTTTTCGCCCTAAATTTGCATGAAAAATTTTAAGTTATGCGAAAATTGATCAAGGCCCGATCCGGTATCCGGTCCGGTCTACCCGATTAGAGGTCCCGATCCGGCCCGGTTACAAAAATCCCGATCCGGTCGGCCCCTAGTTTGTAGATATTCAAAAAATAATCAATTCAATGGTTCTACTACTACTACTTCTATGGTTCTACAACTAACATGGACAAAAATTTGACATACATCTTCAACACTAATTGCATCTCCAACACTTGCATTATACATGTTGTCGGAGGGCGGTTGTTCAGTTCGTAAATTATCAGGATCAGGTGCCCCAGCAGGCCCAGTCATTTCAGAAGGATTCGCATCTTGGGGATAATCCTCGACTGGCGCCCACTCCATCTGGTTGTCCACAGGAGGCGGCCTTTCATGAACTCGTCTTCGTTTTAACCAAGAAAGCATTTTTAGTTCAGCTTGCGATTTTTCAGGGACATCCAAGCGCCTCAGCATGGGCTTTTTTCCAAGGTCTTTTAAATGTTCCTGTAAAGCAGCTTGCTCTTTCGAAAACTTGTACACTAAGGCGACCTGATCCCGGCCCAACATGACATGCCCTACAGAAAATCAGAGAGTGTTAAAAAGATGCTAATCCATGAACAAGAAACAAATATAGGATTACTGTTTTATCGAGACATTTTACTAATTTTATCGATTTTTGTTCTCGCAGAAAATTAAGCTCGATTTTTCAAATTTGTCAAGTGTAACTCACTATATCACAGTAAAACGAGTGGAATCTAAAACTTGTCAAGATGCGAAACGTTGAACTTTTATGCGTTCCTCAAATAAATTCGAAATTGAATTTTATATGATCATAAAAGTGTTGCATAATGATAATGTACGTATAGTTTTACTAATTTAATCATAACCTTTATTTAGAACAGCTGAATCAAATACCTTTTGAAAATATGTCCCTTATCACAACGGTTCAATTAAATTATACAATTTTTGCCCTGATAGCCAAACTTTGGTTAAATCACACAGCCTTTAATATCAAAACCGCATGTTTGCGAACTGCTCTAAGTAGTTATAAGTTTCAAGTTAATACCATCTATGTTAGTATCCAACATATTAACAAGCGACGTCAGCATTCTTGTGAAGGTGCCCGAAATTTTTTTTACACTTGGCGGTATTTCTTAAAAAAGTGGTCAATCGCTGTCACTTGATATGCGAAATTTCCAATTCATGCCTAAAATTTCTGACACCTATAACGGATATAACAATTTCAAAGAAAATGTCGCTAACCCTATTTACAAAATAAACAGGTGATAAACACGCCATACAAAAGTTAAAAAATACAAAAAGATCTCCCGGTAAATACTACCCAGTAGTCAGTAAATTAGCCCCAATATCCAAATAACATTTCTCATGACAAAATGTTACAAAAAACATCTGGGCATATCCCAAGAGTTACCACATCACAGTCGGGAAACCATACAAGTTACAAACTTACAATAGAGTTGCTACTAGAGGCCGTGGAAAAAAAGTTTTTTTTAATAATAATTCGGCCAACTGTATTTTTCGGTTGGTGGAGATTTTGCGGCCATCCATTTCTTGACCGAAACATCAGTTTCTAACCGAAACATTATTTACTAACTGTAACATCATTTTCTAACCGAAAAATTATTTTCTAACCTAAAAATTATTTCCTTACCGAAAGATCAGTTTTTAACTGAAAAATCGCATCAGTTTCTACTTTTCTAGAGTCTAGACGGATACATTAGTTCTTAACCGCAAAATCACGTCCAATTCTAGACGAAAGCGATAGTTTCAACGAAGTAGGAATCCTACCGCCATACAACTTTTTGCAGTGGTTCTAGAGGTAGAATAAAATTTCCATTAAACTTCAAATTTACAACAGAACCTAGTGTGCTATTGTTCATTGGTAAAATTAAGTTACAAAATCCTTTCAAACATGTCATTCAGTGCTACCATCTCGAAATAAAAACTTAAATAACTTAAATAACTTAAATAACATAGGGGCCCAGAGAGAAAGACCAATGACGCCGGTATAAATTCCATACATGGGCTGGTGGGCTGGTGGAGAAATAAATAACGATTTAAAGGCATTGTTCGAGGTGACTGTGAATTCAAATGCATTGGCATTAAATTAACTTAATGTGAGTAATACAAAGTCTTAATTAATGACTGGCCATTGTCTAATGTCTGAGGACTGCACTGTAATCTCGTAGATTTAACAGATATTAAAAAGTTTACAATTAGGACACTGCCTGAGTCTTCCCTTGCTTTTATAAATTGAAAAAATATCTCATTAAAATTCAAACATTATTAAACATTAACATATTCCAATAAGGTCTGATTGCTAAAACGCAATAAATTAGATATATATACAAAAAAATGCAATATCATTTAATTGTGTATAACTAATCTGCCTCTATCAAATTACAGAATCTGAAGAATAATATAACCTAAGAAGTAAGATTTTACAGTGAAATTAAGATATCAGAATGAGCCAATAAGACTTTTGTCCAGAGCCCATGAGCCATGGAGCGTTTGAAATGTCAGTAATTTTTGTTCTCTTTACCCGATAAATATTCAATATACAACCATAAAATTGGTCAAACGCTATTAGATTTCCAAAATTTCACTGTAAAACTGTAAAACGGTAAATTTGTCTGTAGACACTAATGCTGTTTCAGGAGCGTTTCCCGAACAGACATAAGCCCCGGCCAAACTAACCAAAAGCGTGACAAGGATTCTCACCTTATATAGTTGTTTGTTTTAGTTGAGACAGAGCTACAGAGTTTTCAGTTTGCCGACGATGAATCCTGCGATGTATCTGACGGTAAAGAATTCAAGTCTGCAATATCGAGGTAGGAGTTTTCCATGACAATCGGGTCATGGTCGGGTTCCAACTCTGATACCACCACACGTGTAACGTTTACAGAGTTCCTAGTTTGCCGACGATGAGTACCGCGATGTATATGACGGTAAAGAATTCAAGTCTGCAATATCGAGGTAGGAGTTTTCCATGACAATCGGGTCATGGTCGGGTTCCAACTCTGATACCACCACACGTGTAACATTTACAGAGTTCCTAGTTTGCCGACGATGAGTACCGCGATGTATATGACGGTAAAGAATTCAAGTCTGCAATATCGAGGTAGGAGTTTTCCATGACAATCGGGTCATGGTCGGGTTCCAACTCTGATACCACCACACGTGTTCTCAGGCTGATCTCCTCGTTGATGTTAGCTCTATTCTCAACAATCTGAAAACGGAAATTAATGAATTCGAACTCATAGTATAGGCGCGTATAACAGTTTACGAGTCCAAATCATAAGAATGACTAAAATTCGGCTAAGTGTTATCAGATGATTTGTCTGCGAAACTTTTTAAAAAATATTGAAAATTTTACATCTGATAAATTATCAAGCCAACAGTTGAATACAATATGTATATCCAACATTGATATAACCCATTTCTAATATACATACACTTTCAGTTCCATTATGTCGACCCAGGGAGGGCATGTCCTCTGCTTGATAGTCGGAATCAGGCACACTAGTAGTTCCAGGTGCTGGTTGTAACACTCTGGGATCTGGTTGCAACACTGCAGCAGGATGTGTTTGTACATCCTGTCCCTCTGAAGACAAGATGGGATTGCTGTCTACTGGAGTTAAAGGATGTTCCCTTCTTCTCCGTGTTAACCACGATCTCATGCTCGACTGAGCTGCTGTTCTGTCAGGCACATCGAGACGTCTGAGTAACGCTTCGTTACCAAGGTCTTTCAGTTGTTCCTGGAGAAGAGCTTGTTCCTGCGCGTAGTTGTATACTAGTGCCACCTGCTCGCGACTTATCATGACCTGCCCTATAGGATATTTATCTGTTAGTGAGAGTGTACATTGTATGTAACAATTAACATTGCATCTTATTATCTTAAAAATATCAAACAGTATATGCAGTATATAAAAATTGCTTGGCTTGAAATAAAAACTCAACTTAATAACATTTGTCCAGGACAATTTTCAATAAAGCGCATTAGATTGCATAAAAAATTGTTTAAAAGAAAATACCAACGAATGTTTTAAAAATAGAATGAAAATTCACCTAACGAGCAAACATAAAACCAATTCTACCACTATAGTGGCTTTAATCTGTCTGAAATAAGCCTTATGAAAAGCTATCTGATAAATTAAAAATCGTGAAAGAATGCACTCTACAATGCCTTACAAAATAAATTATCGCACGGTATGTTCTTATGAAATATAATCTGCAAAATCAAAACCACAAATTTACGCCAATTTTAGTCCTAGATAATCAAGTTACAACTTTTAAAACATCTGAAATTGTTTATGTAAGGAGGATTTGCTTACTGTTAACAAAAAATAAAACATAATTTCTATGCTTTATTTCTGCAATTTAACCCCTTTAGGTAAGCCTAAAATTTTGGACCCTTTAGCTTTATTATGTGTCTGATTTTACTGATTTCACTGATTTCACTGATTTCACTGATCACTGATTTCACTGATTTTACAAATCTGAGCAATGTGCTGACTCTCTGCTAATGATTATCTCTGCTAATGATTATCTCTGCTAATGATTATCTCTGCTGTGTGCTTACTTTTCAGCAGCCTGTACAGTACACGTACTTCTCTCTTACCTTAAACACTAATGCAATGTAATGGTTCGGCAGTGAATATCACTAGTAATAAATTACAGTCGAGTTCTGACTTCTGAATATTTTCTACTCCAGATCGCTCCTTTATATTTAGTAAGAACTTTGATGGGTATTCGATACAAATAGTCTGAAATTTCAATCCTATGCCTACTAGAAGTCTAAGCTAATAACATGATCAGTCTCTTCAGTATCCAGTTTAAGGTAAAGCCCTTCAAAAAGCACTGAGTACCAAACCGTCCAAAACGATTTAGTACCCAATTTGTGTCGTTCTTCTCCGGTTTCTGCAGTTTTGCCAGCATGGCAGCTTTTGGCGGGGTCGACACTTGGCTGTGCTCAGATTCTGTTGCCATTGTATCGTTCTGAAGCCATTGTATCATGGCCGGCTTTCCAAAATCTGTAAGTATAGTCTGCAGTTCTTTCAGCTGAAAATAGAGTTAGAGAGTCTATCACTATCGAATAGCAACACAATTAAGTCAAATTTTCATAAACGACTAGTATAATGACTGAACAGTATAATTATAAGCTATCAGGCTGATTCGTTACTAAATTTGCCATTTGATTGGCCTCTTATTCACAATTTAATACTTGCATACATATCTGTTTGCTGCTATCAAGCTATGTACAAAAAGTAAAAAGTACATTTGTACGAAGAATGTTAGTATATAATATATAGTTACCTCTTGAGAACTATTCTGCGCCACCTCTCGAACATCGACACTCATGCTTGCTTTCTAAATGTCTAAACGTTAGTCTCCGAATTTTAACAATAAAATGTACAATGACAAGAGTGAGTATAAATGATATAAAATTAAGGTAAAATACATGCATATCGAAACATAACTTACAGAAGTTATGTTAAATATTAGATCAAGTAAATTCCAAGTTTCTATCAAACGCTTACATATTATAATAAACTATCACAGTGATGCACAATTCAGTTTAATAAGTTAATATTCATGATTGTTCCAAGGGTTACAAATAACAATTTGCAGTAAACAATGTAAACTGGCAAAGCTAGCAGCTAAGGGACACATCCAAGAGAATTAAGCAAATATCCTTCTGGAGATAAATGAGAGTTCATGGTTATCCTTTATCAAATCAGGCTACATCAGTCTACGCAATGATCTTCTTGAACAAGGCATTTACCTGAAGAATATAAATACAATTACATGATTGACAAACACCACTCGGTAACCCGTTAGGCTTAAAGAAATGTGTGTAAAGTGTATCTGGGATGTGGATGCAGTATCACCATCTTACATCAGGGCTCATTTGGGTGCTGGCAAGCACCCGAGCCCCCTTGAGGGACAAATTCTCCTAAAATTACTTACAAGTAGGTTTGAACCTCATCAAAAAATATTGTTCATCTTAAAAGTAATGACACTTTAAAGTTTGCACCTGTGACTTCTTGCCAGCCCTCTTTTCATACAATTAACCCGCAATGTCCATATATATACAGATTGAAGGTAATTTTTTTTGTAAACAATGAAGCCTATTTTTCATTATTTGATCGATTCTTATTGCACATTTTTGGAGATTAAGTTCAAGGCATCACCTTATCTAATAGTATAGAGACTCGTTTGTGTGTCCATATAAAAACTTGATTTGATGACGTCATCACTGACATTTAGATCTAAAGTTTTACGAGGATTCCTAATTTGATAGTCTTAAAGCCAACTTAACAAACAAGATCCTCTAAGTGACATTTAGTGACACCTTTTAAAATTTTGGGCTAAAGTAAAAATTAGACAGACTCGTGTGTGCGTCCATATAAAAACTTAATTTTATGACGCCATCACCGATATTTTGACCTAGAATTTTTCGAGGACTCTGAATTGCTGACTACACTAACGAAACACAATGAGGCGTATAAAAGGTCGTATGAAAGAATACCGATGCACCTCTAATGGGACCCTAACGCCCAAAAGTGCACCCCTAATGGGACCCTAGTGGGACCTTAATGGGACCTTAACGGTACTCTATCGCCCAAAAGTGCACCCCTAATGGGACCCGGGCGCCATGGCCCAATCGTGGCCAAGCTGGCCCAAATTGGCCCAATGTCTCATCATGGCATTTTGCACCCCTAATGGTACTCTAATGGGACCCTAACGGGACCTTAATGGTACTCTAATGGGACCCTATTGCCGGGCCATTTTGCACCCGTAGTGGGACCCTAGTGCCCCTCGAACGCCAATATCAACTATTAATCGAAAAGGTAATTCCTAGGTAATTAAGGTTTGTAAACTTGTTGATCGCAGAATTATTCG